>VWZW01002447.1:307475-376984 GCA_013397115.1 Edolisoma coerulescens
ATAACACATCTGTCAGAACAGGTGCTGTGCATTCACTTTTAAAACAATTTGAGAAGTTACTTTCAGCATAGCATTGACTATTATTATTATCATTATCATTGTCATTATCATCATCATTATTATTATTGGCAGTTATTATTAATCTCTTTAAATTCCTATTTAATATTTACCTGTGTTATTTGTTATAAAGACATTTAGAAAAATTTTTAAAACGTTCTCATGTTTTCAGATTCCTGCCCATGTGTCAAGAAAATGGTAACATCTCCAAAATAAGACTAGTCTTCACCTTTTTATTTTAATGTTCATTAACTGAGTTCATGCTGGACTAAGCAACTCCTACATTTCTATTTTTTCATTCTAGTTATTTCCACTGGCTTACATGTTTCTGGCAGGATTTTGTAAATTGATTAATTCTATATAACCTTTTGCTTCCTAATAAAATGTTCACATTTGGAATTCACCGAAGGTAGTTTCGTGTCTACTTTTTCGCAGTTGATTAGAAATACATCAGTACTATGCAAGCATTTACTATTTGCGCATTGTTTGAAGCATTAGAACTACTTTGTCAGCAAAATCTCAGTTGAATCTCATCCTGCCCGACATTAATACAGTTATCTTTCTGCCTACCCATTAATTCAGATGTGTTCTTTTACTTTCGCTGCAATTGCTGAAGATTAGGAGTTATTTAGAAGATTAAAAGGCAAGACAGCCTGGGGCAGGACCATTTTCTCAGAAGTCCAAAGGCCGTATGTACAGTGATCACGTAAGGCAAAAAAAGTTCATAGTAAACTAGTTCTAATTTACCTCTATTACTCATAAAGCACAGCTGTAGCTTCTCGCTGTTTAAATTGAATGCAGTTCCAGTTCATAGATTGTTTTCTAAGCACTAACTCCCTGTAGACTACTCACCAGACTAGTAAATCAGCTGGCAAGAAAAGAAGAAAGAGACAAAAATAATGCTTCTGACAAACATTTAGCATGGGAAAACTCAAGGGACTGGAAATCAAAAATATATCTATAGCACCATGGATGACATGGGACATTTTTCTATTCAGAAGCAAAGGTGTGCATTTGGCCAAAAGCCAGAATTTGTTCTGTTTGGCTTACCAATTAGAATAAGGAACAAAGCAAAACTTTTAAAAAATTTACAGGTCAAAGTGTTAAAGACACCTGAAAGGGAAAAAAAAAAAATTATCTGCTGGAATATAAATGCAAAAGAAAAAGATGACTAATGATGCCTTCTGGAGTAATTTAAGATATTGTTTTTCTAAATAAGCTGTTTTTACTTACCACTGTTAACAAAAGCAAAATCTTAGGATGGTAGAATTTTAGAATGTTTATTGATTTATATATGCGTGTAAATTATTGTGTGTGTATATAAATTGCTACAAAACAAAACAAAAAAACTGAACCAAAATATATTTTTAAGAATTTGTTGTAAGACAAACTACAGATGAATTTCTGTCACACTGAAATTGTTGAAATCACTTTATTTTATTAAGCATAAAATTTAATTCTTTTGTCTGTAATTTTGACTGTTTACTTTTAATATTGGCTTACGGATCTTCACAGTGTACAAGAATTCAAGGAGACATTGCATAAAACTTTTATGAGTATCATATGGAAGTCAGATGCTTTTTTTGTTTGTTGGTTGACTTTGATTTTTAAAGGTTGAAGGAACAGTGTGCCTTTGATTTCTTGGGGAGAATAAATTTTCTCATAATATGATTTTTAGCCTCACCACAGCTTTTGCATCCACCAGGAAAATGTAAGATCTGAATTTGAAACTAGAAACTGACCATTCACGTCTGTCTGCCTATCTAATATGGGTATCATTTTCTGTAAACGTCATAATCTTAAACCTTTATTATTTTGGATGTCTTTAAAAAATATCCTCTACTAGAGGAATAAAATAATGCCCATATTCAAGGAATTATTTGCTCAATCATCACCTCCTGAAAACTGGATGTGACCCTAGATGCTTTAACAAGTGCCAAATATCAACATGTGGAAAAATCCCTAGTCTCAAAATAAAATAATGTTTAAGGTGTGGCATCAGTAAAATGCTTATCCCTACAGAAAGACAAAAACAAAATTTACTTATAAGGCAACTAAAGTTTAGGATAATCAGGAGATTGCTCTTGATTGATGTGTTTCAGTACATTAATCTCATCAAAATATTAGGAACTTAAGTGAACCATCACAAATAACCCATAAAGAGAATCTGACCAGATTTTTAATTATTGTGTTTCTGCTATCAGAAAAGAAATATTATTCATATGTGTTGTTCAGTGGGTGTGAAGTGGCATGTTAAATACAGAGAAAATGTTTATACAAAGCCGTACTTATTTTTCTTTTATATTTAAATCAAAATTGAAATGGATGTATTCAATTTATATAATGATTTCATGATATAAATGCCCATGGCTTCAGTTATTCTAGGATTGTACCCTTGAAGAAAAGGCTGCAGAAAGGAAAAATAAAGAACTCTTTTTGTTGGTGTTTTTTTTTTTNACCTTTGGACTCCGTGAATTCTTCTGCCTTAAAACCAATTTATTCTTTTTGGGTGGTTTGTTATGGATGATCTGATATGGATCTACCTGTAATGTAGATTTTCTATTTCAGGTGAATCATGCCATTGAAGAACTTGCATGACACATTCAGAACGTAATTTTTTTTATCATTTTCCCTGGAAAAGGAAAGCCCATTAACTGGCAAACAAACAAACAAGTAACCCAACCCCATCTCCCAGAAACAAAAATCCTATCTTACCATGAAAACCAAGGGTTTAATTTTCTTTTCCCTCCCCAGAATGTTAAAAGCAGCCTGAATGACCTAAATGCACTGATTTTAGAAGAACTGAATATCTCTTGCTCCATGATACCTGGAAGATGCTGAGCAATCTTCAAAATCTAGCAGTGGTCTAGATTTCAGTTTCCTTGTTTATATGTGCTTATCCTTATTAATGTGAATTAATGTAGTTCACTCTGTCTTTTTAATCTAAATTTTCATCATAGAAATGAGTGTTCTTCAGTTTATGGATCTGCCTCCCTTCCACCTCATTTTTCACTGGTCTATTAATTGCAAGTTATTTTGTTATTTTCCTTAATACCTCTTAATTACTTTTTTTTTTNCACTTGGTAATTAGATAATACCATAGTTTTGTTACAACTACAAATTATTACAGTAACAGCCAGTAAAAAATGCAGTTCTTTTTGATAAGGTAATCAATTGCCTCAAAAACAACAAAGATACGGAACTAAAGCAGTAGAAAATGAAGGTTTATTCACTGTAATTAATAGGAGAATGAGGGAAGTTTGACAAACAGAAAAGTAAACAAAACTTTTCAAGTAGAATAATGCAGAATATGTAGAGTGAAGCTCCAAAATTAAAAAGTATAGAATTACTTGAAACCCTCTTCATACAAAATTGACTATACTAAGACCATGATTAATAGACATTATTAAGGAGTTATTAAGAATTTGCATTAAAGCTGTGATGCAGTATTAATTTTTCCAGGAATGTACCTCATAAGTTGCTGCACACATTAAAAAATGTGGAACCTCAGGGAAACTATGTAAGAAAATTAGTACGCTATTTTAGAAATGTTATGGCTTATTGTTTGAACTGCTAATCATCACCATATTTCACATGAACGATTGTGCTGAAATGCAGTTTACTTATATATCTGGACATATCAAGAGAGGGAGCTGAAACTACTTGAGGCCAATAGTATTGAAGTATTTTTCTTTCTATTAAAAATTACATGGTTACACTCTAGAATATGCAAATATCTTCTGCTCCACTATTTATAATCTTTAGGCAGATTAGTGAATTTGATTACATAACGCCATTTCAAATTTTAAGACGATAACCCTTCTGATAGTTTTTACTTTAAAGTTATAGCTGAAAGAGCATAGTGGACTCTTGGTGATAGGCTCTAACCATATCTGAGTGACAGTAGCTGTTATGTCTGAGTTGCAAAAGTTTAAAACGGAATATTAATGTCACATATATCTCCTGGCACCTCTCTTCCAAGCTGCTCTCAAGTCCTGATAACACCACAGATTGCAACAAAACCATTGATTATTCATGCATCTGTGTTTTTAAAACGTTTTTTTGGGGTTATTCTTTTATGGAAAAGGAATTTTAATACTGATCTGAGTGGGATTAGGATAGAGACCTTCTGAAAACATCTGTAAAGGCCAAATGGATACACTTGGATGAACTGTTTTGGAGTGTTCAAAGAGAGGCACTGTGCAGCTATAATACAAATGTTCACTGATTTATCTTATTTCTTGTTTTCTTTATATTTTTACATGGGAAATTGATTTTTTTAAAGAACGAGTTCTTAACTATAAATATATAATAGAATGTAATGTTTACAATAACAGCAATTAAAAAAAAAAGGATCATTAATCCTAAAATATAATAATCTGTTACTGAACTTTTTACTAAATGTGTCATTACCTCATGTTTAAATCATTCACCTGTGTTAAAGCAATCAGATGCATTTTTGGTAAATTCAGCACAACAGTGTGCATTCCAACCTCCCTGGTGATCGTATGTTTAACCTTTTAACACAGTGAGAATTTAAAATACTCGAAGTGTGAATCCCTCCTCCTCCATAGTACAATAACAAGCAGCAGGAAGACTTTGTGTGTTCTGGCAAAAGAAAGCTATAAAGTGAAAATTACCATATAATCTACACCCAATGACAAAAGTACTAAAGACCATAAATGTGAGCTGGTCCTTTTGAGAGCATTTAAATACGTATCTGAAATCACTTCTAGCCAGTCAGCAGAGAAAGGAATTATACAAAACAGTAATGAATTTTGTACGAAGGGAAACTGTGTATCGGTGTTCAAAACTGCAGGTCAAAGAATAGAAAATACAAAAGATACATGCATGTATTGGGATTTCATGGTAAACTTCCAGTAGTGAGGGGGCTTCAAGGGTGTAATCTGTAAGGTCCCCCCATTGTGTGACAGAGCCATTGCCAGTCAGCACCAACACTGACCTACCACTGGCCATGACATCAGCAAGACATCAGCAATGGTGGTACCACCTCTGTGATAAAGTGTTTGTGAAGGGGAGAAACTGCTGCCTTAAAGCAGATGGAAAAGAGGAATGAGAACTTGTGAGAGAAGCAGACCTGCAGAACCAAGGTCGGTGAAAAAGAAGGGGGTAGATGTGCTCCAGCAGCCAGAGCAGGTATTCCCCTGCAGGCTGTGGTGCAGACCATGGTGAGGAGGCTGCCCCTCTGCAGCCCATGGATGTCACCAGCTAAGCCCATGGATGCATCCGAAGGAGGCTGTGACCCTCTGAAGAGCCAGTCCTGAAGCAGGCTCCTCGCAGGAGCTGTGCAACCATGAAGAGAGGAGCTCACCCTGGTTCATATTTTCTTGACAGGACCAGCTCTGAAGCAGTCTCTTCCTGAAGGACTGCATCCCATGGAAGGGACCCATGCTGGAGCAGTTTGTGAAGAACTGGAACTTACTTTGGGAAGGACCCACATTTCAGTTCGTTGAGGACTGTGTCCTGTAGGAGGGACCCCATGCTGGAGCAGGGAAAAATAGCAAAGACAAAGAGTTGTGAACCCCCCATTCCCTGCCCTCCTACATCACTCAGGAGGAGAAAGTACAGATACTGAAGTGAAGTTGAGCTCAGGAAGAAGGGAGGGTTGGAGGGAAGGTGTGTTTCTCATTACTCTTATCTGATTTGATTCGTAAACAAACTAGTTTACTCGAGTGTTTTGCCTATGACAGTAATTGATGAGTGATCTCATGATCTGTTCATATCTTGCACCATGAGTCTTTTGTTTGTTATATTTTGTTCCTCCCCATCCAGCAGATAAAAAGAAGTGATAGAGAGGCTTGGTGAGCACCTGGTGTCCGGCCAAGGTCAGCCCACCTCAGGACTACAGATAAATTAACCACAAAGACTGCATGAGTGGTTAGGTTGAAGTAAATACGTTGAAGTATGCACCATATAGGCACAAATAAGACAGTATCCTCTTTTGCTTATTCTTTATCTATACACGCCAAATAACAATAAGGATTGTTTAGGTTTTTTATTTACTTGTTTTGCTTCATAGAGATTACTGAAATGCCTCAAGCATCAGTCAACCTTACATCCTGTAATTTCTGATTTTTTGTGGGTTTTTTCCGAGAACAACCCTTCTTTAGAGTACTGATCTGCATACACTTGAAGGAAAAGTTTTAGAAAAAAATATTCTTTCTCATATGTCTTCTAGAATCTGAATCTTTGCTCATGACAGTTCGGAAACTTCATACCTTGGGATGACATATTCATTTACCAAAGCTTGGGCTTTGTGCAGAACTAAGCTGCAGTGAATCAACTCATTCCCAGTAAGATTGAGAATTCCAGAGCAGAAAGAAGTACAAGGCAGAAAGGTACCAGAACAGAGAATATGAGTTTTTAGAAATATGCCATATTTTCTCAGCTGTTTGAAATTTTCTGTACCATCTGTGCCTGTTGTTTGTTAGTAGTGAGCTGCTTTACCAGCCTAATCTTATTGCAGTCTTATCTCACCTGTTTTTTAAATTTTTTTCTGAGAGTAGAGAATTATTTGTACCATTAAATATACTGCAATAACCTGTAAGAGTATATCAGATAAAAAACCTGTCTTTAAATGTTTTACTCAAAAAGTATATTGATACTCCCAACAAAATTTATGATGTTTTACAGATATTTTAAAGCATCTTTTTAAGGGGAAAGAAATTATTTCTGTTTCTTATAAACTTTCAAATTCTGTAGTATTTAGTAAGTATAGACAAAACACAGAGACAGTTTTAGTAACTTTGGTTTTCCATTGCTTTTTGTTTTGTGTCTTTACCTGTTTTGGGTGATTAATATGGGAAAATAATTAGAAGGAAGATTCTCTTAAATCAAAAACTGGCATGCTGGTTTTATTAGGCAATATTGGAATGTACAGAAATTGCAGAATGCAGTGCAAGAGTAGACTTTGATTTCACCCCAAGGCATGGTACAAACTAATTTGCTATGTAAATCTCAATGTGAATCTCATTCCAATTTGCGATTGTAAATCTCAATATTTCACTTTATTGATGATGCTTGCCGGTATTGCCCTGGTATCAGAAAACATCTACGTGTCTTGGTATTGCTTTCCCCTTTTCCTAGGTTTTTCAGGCTGCTGGAGGTGACATACTGCACAGAAGTGACACTTGATGTAGTGGTGCATGGTTAAATACATCTATCAAAGTATCACCACCTGTAACGTTGGTGATCATTATTTATATTCTTTACCAAGTAGAGAATTATTTATGTCTACTAATCCTTGAATGGTTTGGGGGTATTTTGTGCACTGAAGTTCTATAATATTTTGGAAATTATTTTGATTTTAAAATCTAGGTGAGTGGCTTGTTTAAAGGTTTTTTCCTTACTATATATTAATTCTTTTTTTTTGCAAATGGTAGCATAGACAATCCCCTGATTTAAGTAAGATGAGATAATTAGGCCTTGTGTATCACTAGTGAAATCGAAAAAACCTCAGCCTAATAGTAATCTTATTTTTCCACAAACATTCCAAATAATTTTAATGAAAGTTGTTGATTAATGAATACCTCAAAGTTTTGAGAATAAAGCTGAGAACTGAGGGTAAACTGTGTAAGGAGATCCTCCATATCTCTTTGATTTATGATATATCTCCTATGTGTTGATATCCTGAGTAACTGTAAGACTCAAAGAGGCAAAAATATTTTGAAGAGAAAGAAGACAATGTAGCATATTCCTTTTTCTTATAGTCTTCTATTTTTAGTAGAAATATATTAAAAAATATAAAATAACATCTCTGTTCACTCAAATCGTAGCTGCAACAGAAAACGGAAACAAGTTTTTGACTGGATATCTTTGAAAGTACATTGCTTAGAAGGAGATAATGATTAGAATGGCAATAGTAAAACCTATTAAGAATATTAGAACATCTTGCCTCAAAAATCTTTTGGCAAGCACTGACAAGCAAAAGAGTGCTAGCATAGTGTATTAATGCGAGCCAGCTAAGATGCTTCAAGGAACACGTCACACTTCAATGTCAGATATAGCAAAAACAGTAATTGCATAGAATATGCAAAACAGAAAAAGAATTAGTTATATTTAGGTTAGCAAAACTAAGAAATAATTGTCTTCAAAGTAGCAACAAAAATATTACTGAGACAGATCCCATGAGATAGTTTATACGCCACCAGGCCTGCTGGAAACAGACAGAGTTCATCTGTCTAAAAAAGAGGAAAAAGATTCTAGCCCATGAGTTGTCAGGGTTTTTAACCAGGTTTGAAGGAGGCAAAGGATAACACAATTCTCAGTAAAGATGAGCCTGGGGTTACATGCCAGTGTTGTGGGTGACATCGACAGCCCAGCTGAAGTGCACCAATGCACCCAGCATGGGTAACAGATAGGAGGCAGCAGGAAGCTGTGACGTAGTTGTCATTATAGAAATGTGGTGGGATGACTGGGGTGCTGCAATGGATGGCTACAAGCTCTTCAGAAGGGACAGGCGAGGAAGGAGAGGCAGTGGGGTGGCTCTGTGCGTGGGGGAGGAGCTCAGGGACAGTGGGGATAAGGCTGAGTGCCTGTGATGACAATCAGAGGGATGGCCAACAAGGCAGAGATCCTGCTGGGAGTCTGTTACAGACCAGCCAACCAGGATGAAGGGAAATACTCTATCAGTGGGTGTTTCATGATCTCTAGCCCTTGTTCTTGTGGCAGACTTCAACTTTCCAAATGCCTACTGGAAACTCAGCAGTGGAGAGGAGACAGTCTAGGAGGTTCCTGGAGCGTGTGGAAGGTACCTTCCTGACACAGCTGGTAAGGGAGCCTACCAGGGCGTGCCCTGCCAGACCTGCTGTTTACAAACAGAGAAGGGCCGTGGGAGATGTGGTAGTCAGAGGCCATAGCAACTACAAAATTATAGTCTTCTGTTCTTGGTGAGGTGAGGAAGGGGGTCAACAAAACCTCCACTTTTGACTTGCAGAGGGCAGACTTTGGCCTGTTCAGGACACTGGTTCAGAGAGTTGTTATACCCCAAGCTCAATCAGTGAGTTTTTAAAGGTGCATAGATACTTTTGATTCACTCTGGTGGTCCACAGGAGAAAACAAAATTCTCAGGAAGTTGAATAACAAAAATACCCAAAGAAGGAAATCTTAAAGGTGCAGGAGTAGGCTGTCTTTATGCACCCATAGATGAGCTGTCATGGGCAGAGTGCCCTGGCTGAACAGGGAGCTTACACTGGAACCCAGGGAAAAAATGTATGATCTTTGGAAAAAGGGGCAGGCAACTCAGGAAGAATACAATTATGCCACTAGATCATTTAGACAGAAAATTAGAAAGGTATAAGCTCAACTAGAATTCAAGCTGGCCACCGTTGTGAAAGATAACACAANAGAGAAGGGCCGTGGGAGATGTGGTAGTCAGAGGCCATAGCAACTACAAAATTATAGTCTTCTGTTCTTGGTGAGGTGAGGAAGGGGGTCAACAAAACCTCCACTTTTGACTTGCAGAGGGCAGACTTTGGCCTGTTCAGGACACTGGTTCAGAGAGTTGTTATACCCCAAGCTCAATCAGTGAGTTTTTAAAGGTGCATAGATACTTTTGATTCACTCTGGTGGTCCACAGGAGAAAACAAAATTCTCAGGAAGTTGAATAACAAAAATACCCAAAGAAGGAAATCTTAAAGGTGCAGGAGTAGGCTGTCTTTATGCACCCATAGATGAGCTGTCATGGGCAGAGTGCCCTGGCTGAACAGGGAGCTTACACTGGAACCCAGGGAAAAAATGTATGATCTTTGGAAAAAGGGGCAGGCAACTCAGGAAGAATACAATTATGCCACTAGATCATTTAGACAGAAAATTAGAAAGGTATAAGCTCAACTAGAATTCAAGCTGGCCACCGTTGTGAAAGATAACACAAAGAGGTTATAGAAGTACTTTAAAAGTAAAAGACAAGGAAATTGTCCATTCTTTATGGGACATGAGAAGGGCAACAGAAGTGGTAAAAGGGTCTAAATAGTATGTTGTATGAGGAGCAGCTGAGGGACCTGAGTCTGCTGGAGACTTTTTTGCTCCCTACAACAACCTAAAAGAAGGGTGCAGCCAGGTGGGGGTCAGCCTCTTCTCCGAGGTAACAAGTGACAGGGCGAGAGGAAGTGGCCCCAAGCTAGGGGAGGTTCAGGTTGTTTAAGCACTGGAACGGGCTCCCCAGAGAAGTGCTGGAAGTGTTCAAGAAACAACTGGATGTGTCACTGCTGTGGTTTAGTTGGCGTGGTGGTATTCAGTCGAAGGTTAACTCAATGATCTTGGATGTCTTTTTCAACTTTAATAGTTCTATGATTCTAAGATTAACACATTATTCATATCAGCTGAACTGCAACAACTCAGCCATATTAGTCCACAGTAGGAGAAAAAAAATGGTGTATTTTACTGCAGGGTATGGCTGGGTAAAATTTTACACATGCAATTACCAAGGTCTAGCTGCTTCACAATAATTTAATACCTGGATATAACATGTTCATATGTCAAAAGAAAAGGTCTGGGGAAAAACATTGCTTTGCTTATTAAACCCAAATGAATTGTCCCTGTTTTACTCCTGTAGAGATAGCATTCATTAGCTCTTGAAGGATTTTTGTGCTTAGAATTCATCTCAGTGAAAATCAGTCTCACAACTAAGAAATCTCAAAAGTTTCATACCCACCCAGCAAAGTATTTCACTAGGGTTTTGATTTGAAACAATTTTTATGATGGTAAATTAGAAGGGAGAAAAATAGTTTACTCTGGTTTCCAAATGTATTGCAATGGATCATAAATGCAGTGCTATCAGTACTCTGTACTAAGACAAATATGTGTCTAATTCTAATTGAATGCTTTAGATTTTTTACACTGCCCTGTGACTATGTACAAATTACATTTAGAGAAAATCTCACCTGCAAGTACCAAATCAATTCCAGTCTAAGGAGGTAGTTACTGTGAATTTCACACAGTAATGTTCTTTTTCTATCCAACATACTATCCAAAATAATTATGCTAATTAGACATGACACCTGAATATGGAACCAAGAGGAATCATTAATGTATTCATAATAATTTTAATCTTAATATGAATGTTAATATGATAGGCTAATTTTAAAGAGCTGTGGTTTTTTATAATTCACCTTGAACTGGAAAATACGTGCCCTGGAATTGCTTATTATACCTATCTATTCACTCTATTCTAACTAGAAATCAGCTCTGCTGGGTTTTTTTAGCTGATCTTTGAAGCATGTTCCATAGAAAAATTTTGAGTGTAAGAAAAGGAATAGCATTTGGTTTAAAATACNCTGTTCTTGGTGAGGTGAGGAAGGGGGTCAACAAAACCTCCACTTTTGACTTGCAGAGGGCAGACTTTGGCCTGTTCAGGACACTGGTTCAGAGAGTTGTTATACCCCAAGCTCAATCAGTGAGTTTTTAAAGGTGCATAGATACTTTTGATTCACTCTGGTGGTCCACAGGAGAAAACAAAATTCTCAGGAAGTTGAATAACAAAAATACCCAAAGAAGGAAATCTTAAAGGTGCAGGAGTAGGCTGTCTTTATGCACCCATAGATGAGCTGTCATGGGCAGAGTGCCCTGGCTGAACAGGGAGCTTACACTGGAACCCAGGGAAAAAATGTATGATCTTTGGAAAAAGGGGCAGGCAACTCAGGAAGAATACAATTATGCCACTAGATCATTTAGACAGAAAATTAGAAAGGTATAAGCTCAACTAGAATTCAAGCTGGCCACCGTTGTGAAAGATAACACAAAGAGGTTATAGAAGTACTTTAAAAGTAAAAGACAAGGAAATTGTCCATTCTTTATGGGACATGAGAAGGGCAACAGAAGTGGTAAAAGGGTCTAAATAGTATGTTGTATGAGGAGCAGCTGAGGGACCTGAGTCTGCTGGAGACTTTTTTGCTCCCTACAACAACCTAAAAGAAGGGTGCAGCCAGGTGGGGGTCAGCCTCTTCTCCGAGGTAACAAGTGACAGGGCGAGAGGAAGTGGCCCCAAGCTAGGGGAGGTTCAGGTTGTTTAAGCACTGGAACGGGCTCCCCAGAGAAGTGCTGGAAGTGTTCAAGAAACAACTGGATGTGTCACTGCTGTGGTTTAGTTGGCGTGGTGGTATTCAGTCGAAGGTTAACTCAATGATCTTGGATGTCTTTTTCAACTTTAATAGTTCTATGATTCTAAGATTAACACATTATTCATATCAGCTGAACTGCAACAACTCAGCCATATTAGTCCACAGTAGGAGAAAAAAAATGGTGTATTTTACTGCAGGGTATGGCTGGGTAAAATTTTACACATGCAATTACCAAGGTCTAGCTGCTTCACAATAATTTAATACCTGGATATAACATGTTCATATGTCAAAAGAAAAGGTCTGGGGAAAAACATTGCTTTGCTTATTAAACCCAAATGAATTGTCCCTGTTTTACTCCTGTAGAGATAGCATTCATTAGCTCTTGAAGGATTTTTGTGCTTAGAATTCATCTCAGTGAAAATCAGTCTCACAACTAAGAAATCTCAAAAGTTTCATACCCACCCAGCAAAGTATTTCACTAGGGTTTTGATTTGAAACAATTTTTATGATGGTAAATTAGAAGGGAGAAAAATAGTTTACTCTGGTTTCCAAATGTATTGCAATGGATCATAAATGCAGTGCTATCAGTACTCTGTACTAAGACAAATATGTGTCTAATTCTAATTGAATGCTTTAGATTTTTTACACTGCCCTGTGACTATGTACAAATTACATTTAGAGAAAATCTCACCTGCAAGTACCAAATCAATTCCAGTCTAAGGAGGTAGTTACTGTGAATTTCACACAGTAATGTTCTTTTTCTATCCAACATACTATCCAAAATAATTATGCTAATTAGACATGACACCTGAATATGGAACCAAGAGGAATCATTAATGTATTCATAATAATTTTAATCTTAATATGAATGTTAATATGATAGGCTAATTTTAAAGAGCTGTGGTTTTTTATAATTCACCTTGAACTGGAAAATACGTGCCCTGGAATTGCTTATTATACCTATCTATTCACTCTATTCTAACTAGAAATCAGCTCTGCTGGGTTTTTTTAGCTGATCTTTGAAGCATGTTCCATAGAAAAATTTTGAGTGTAAGAAAAGGAATAGCATTTGGTTTAAAATACAGAAAACACCTCATCTGTTACTTCAATTGCACATGCCAACGTGCCAATATCCTTAACTATTCTGAATTTGAGGTGACCATTAGAATCAGTAGGTGCAAAATAGGAAACAGTATTTACCATACTCTTTATCGATGGAGCCAGGTCAGACAAGCAATTGTATATAGACACTTAAAATTCACAAAAAACCTTATACATTGCATTTTTGAAACATTTATTCTAGATAATTTTTGTCCATGTTCCATGGTTTAAACAAAAATAGAAATATTGTCCAGCCCATTACATGAATTACTCACAGAAGTCTGTTAGAATAGCTAATATTTGTTCTTCCTAATGCTATCATCACCTAGCTCTTTTCACCTTTTAGATTCATATTTTACTGAGACTTCCACTTCCATGGTTCTGTGATCTCTCTACAATAACTCCTACCTCCCATCAGACCTCAATCTTTTTTTTCCAGATACAAGAACATGAGAAGGACTGAACTAGATAGAACCCTACTATCCATTGGCTAAAGTCCACTACAGTGCCCAGTCTCTGGGAGTGGACTTTTTAACAGAGGCCTGGATAAAATAATACAAGTTGTACCTTAACATATGCTCAAAGATATACAATGGGAGATTAAAGCTATTACTAAAACATGGACTGACAGTCAAATGTTAGGTTCGTTGTTTTGTAGAAAAGTGAAATACAAAGCTCTTTATAGCAAACATTTATTCATTTAATAGCTGTTTTTTAAACACAGCATTTTATTTTCCTTCAGTTTAAATCAATATTTTATTACTATGTCCCTATTTTCTGTGCTGTCCAGTTCTATTCTTTCATGTTACAAGGCTGTTTTCCACAATTAAATATGATGTGCTAGCCTACAGAAAAATTTTTCAATTACTTTAAAAATAAATACGCCTCAGTTTCTCACATCGGTTGTTGATAACCTTAAGCTTTTAAGTAATGCAAATCCAGTTTACATATGTTTCAGCATCTTATGAAAAGGATTCAATCATATTAGTGTATGTTGCTAAGGCTGCTGAACTTTTAGGGTAGTCCAAGTTATTTGGAAGAATATATACATGCAGCATTTAAGAACATAATGGAAGCAATAAAACTACCACAGAAGTCCAGGTAATCTAACCTGTGAATAAACAGTAAAGAATAAAACATACAAATTGGACAAAAAGCCCATTGCTATAAACCAACTTAATCTTTTTAATACTTGTACTGCTATGCATCATTGGGTTGCACTGTTGTTAGATAGCCTGAGAACACAGTACTATTTCCAGAATACCTTGTATTCCCAGTATACATGTATAGTCACCATTACACCTGTGATGATAATGGACTTTTTTGTTTTCCTTTTAATCTTTAGCTGAAGAAAAGGGTCCAAAATTATTTTAGTGAATTTCATTTTAAAAAATCTGGTTTAGGATAATATGAGAGTTAGATATATTCAAAAATTCTGTTATTTTTCATAATAAAATAATGAAATAATATTAAAAGAATTTAAATTCATTTTTCTGCATAAATTATTGGAACAATGAAACTTAATAAATACATAAAGCATTTAAAACATAGACTATTACTAAAATATGTTTTGCCCTAACTACTGTGCTTACAAAACAAGTATTTATTTACGATGCTAATTAGTCATTAATGAATTTGGACCTGAATTTTAACAATAGGTAAATGCTCTGAAATATCATTTATCCACTTTCTGTAGTACATTTAAGTTTTCAATAGATACTAATAAATTGAATGCCTTAGACTTTCTCCTTTCACTTGTAATCTGAAACATATCCCTACTGTTTACAGAAATCTCCAAGAACAGCTGTTTGAGCTAACAAAATAATCTGCACATGGAAACACTGAAAGCTTCATTTCAACTAAGTGTTTGTCTTCTGATTATTTCAAAATCATCCTCGTTATCTGCCTGCTCATTGGAAAAGAAGCAGCTGATTCTTCAAGCATGTTGACAGATGTCTACTTTGAAATACCTGCTGGGTAGCCAGCACATCAGTGAGATGTTAAATCATGTTGTCATCTGGATAGAAGCACTAAGCTGCTAAACTAGCTGTGAACACTGGCTGCTTAGTGACCTTTGCATAGAAATAGTACTTCTACCCATAAACATTTTAAGGTCATGGGATTTATTCCAGTTCCTCACAAAGCCTGACATTTTGCAAAAGCCAGGAGCAACTCTGTACTGACTTTTTTACCTAGGAAATATGTCCCTTTGGTATTCATTAGAATGGGCCAATCTAATCCAGACTGTAAGGCCATTAGACATGATAAAATTTCAGAGGAAAAGGATTTCCAGTGTTGCAGATGGTGGAGTTGTACCAATATTTTTTCCTCATTTTGATTTATATTGCTGCTCATGAGAATTTTTACCCTGAATATTTTTACAATTAAATTTCTCCAAAAAGATGGTGGTGCACAGGAAAGTAACAGCTTGTCCTCCACTCCCTGGTGCTTTGGTCTCCCACTGTTGGGGCAGTAATATGTTTCACTTGCAAGAAAATTGGTCAGAATCAAATTTGATGCTACAGAAGGGCCTGTATGTAGCCATGCCTGTACTGCTCTAGCAACAATACTTCCCTATCAAGTTCTTTCCCATCTGCAGCTTGTGTAAATCCTCTCCAGCTTGTGCTTCAGGTCTTTTGGGAATACTGTAGTTTCCTGATACATTTAGATTTAAATTCTGATGCATTAGAGCATTAGTATTTTACTTATTTTCTGATACAAATGGAACCTTTGCTTACAAACCTCAAACACAGCTTAAAAAAAGTGAGTTGTGCACATATTAACCCAAAAGTAAATATGAATGGAAATAAAGTGTAGAGAACTTTTTAAAGTGCATGAAACCTAAACAATGTTGGGGTTTTTTTCGTATATGTTGCCAATTTAAAACATACCTATTTGTGCCCCATCTATTCTTGGTGGAAGTTCATGTTGAAATAACTCGAAAGAGATGGGAAAAAATACTATTTGTATTTGTCAAAATCAAAATTAAATTATGAACAGAAAGTCAAAAGAGCAAGAAATTTTAAATTGGTCTGTGCTAGACTACATGGAAAAATATGACTTAAATATTTATAAAAATGTGTCTTTGACATACATGAAATCCTAAGAAAGCATTCCCTTTTCTAGTTTTTTTCCTGTATCCTTGCTTTTTCATTTTCCATTTCTCATCATCTTCTGTTTTAGTTATTAGGCCAAATAATGTGAAAAAGACTTGAGAATTTGGTACAGTTAGAACAATTCTAAGGAGTCTAATCCCAAGTTTTGTACTGTCTCTGAGTTTTGTAATCTAGTTAATGAAGCAAATTGTGGACCATAAAATAAATTTATACAATTTTAAGTTCATGTATAGTGCTTTATAGCTCATATTGTGAAGCTGAATGTTAAATGTGAGACTAATGTCATTGAATAACCTGAGATTAATATATCTAATATTCATAACGATCTGATAAAAATTAATCTGGAACCCTGCATTATTCTTAGTGAAATGTGACACCGAATGCCAAGAAGAAAAAGATCTGGTCCTCCAGAATATAAAAATATAATTAGAATTAATATGTTAAGACACTGTCTTCATCATTGTTGATACATGGACTAAGATCACCCTCAAGCTTAATAAAAAGAAAATATAAAGTGCCTCTTTGGTATAAAAATTAAAACTACCTATAATAAATCTCAGCCCAGATTCTAGCTGTGCACAAAGTCCTTTCTACTACTTGAATATTTGAACCTGGAGATTTATCTTGGATATAGTTGTAAAAAACCTATCTATATTCCATGTGAAATGTACTACTTAATAATTTTTAAAAATGGAAACGTGGCTATAATATACCATTACTTCATTTTGTCAGATAAGCCCCCAGACATTCCGACTTTTGCTCTTTGTATGTTATCTGCATTTCTGGGTAAATTCCGAAGTATAGAGTTTTGGTTTAAAAAAAAATAAATTCAAATCTTCTTGGAAGTGAGTATATAATATTAAGTTTTCAAGGTTGATGTCTATAAACTTAGCCTGAACTAAATTAAGTCAGACTCACAAAAATAGAAGAGTTATTAAAGTCTCAGTTCCCAAAATTTTGTACTACAAAATTCATGTGCTAAGATCTTTTTCCTTCCCTGTAAAATGATGTAATAAATAAAGATTTTAGGATTCTTTAAAATGCTTTTTAGGATGGACACACATTTGATATCAGGAAAACACTGTACACGTATGTATTATACATATTATGGTAAGCATATGTAAATATGCCCAAAATTGATAGATTTTTAAAAATTTGCTTCTCTGTTTAGACTCTGCAAAATTTCACCATGAGAAAAAGAGGTTTTGTTAACTACGAAACCGTGGACAAATCTTCCTATGTTACAAGTACTGCTCTCTAATCTGCATGAATATTTAAGAAAAGGCAGATCTTAAAATCATAGGATGTTAGAATGTTTGATATTGGAAGGGGTCTTAAAGATCATTTAGTTCCAACTCCCCTGCCATGGGCAGGGACACCTTCCACTAGCCAGGTTGCTTGAAGCCCCATCCAACCTGGCCTTGAACATTTCCAAGGATGCAGTATATGCAATTTCTCTGGACAACCTCTTCCTGTGCCTCACAACCCTCACAGTAAAGAACTTCTTCCTCATATCTAATCTAAGCCTACCCTCTTTCAATTTGAAGCCATTCTGCCTTGTCCTATCACTACATGTGATGTCATGATGATTTTTTGCTTTTTCTTTATATACTTTTCATATACCTTTTTATATAACTTTTATGTATCCTGAGTGCTTTTAGCATACATACTTGTAATTCCTCAAGTTTGATAACTCAACATAGCCTTAACATTCCATTAAGATAGGAGACCAGACATCCTGGAGGCCTTGCTCCTGGAGGCCAGAAAGCCCGATGCTATCCCGGGAAACCAAAGTCCTCTCTAAAATACACCCTGTAAACTAAGATAAGCCCTTCCAGGGGAAAATTCCTCAGGATGGGGGGTTCATTCAAGTCTCTCATTGGGGAATCTTTGATAGATATGCTAATTTGCAAGGCCTATAAATTATATATGGGATTTATCATGTGTGTGCATTCTGGTGTGCATGTGGGCGCACTCCACCTGGACCATGTGGTCCATCTAGGGATCCTCAAATAAATACCGAGGAAACGCCTTCCTGCCTTAACTGTGTCTGGCTTTTAAGACCAGAGAAAGGTCCCTTTGAAAAGTCCCTTCTCCAAAAGACCTTCATCTGTGTTGATCAGTTGCAGTTTCAGAAACATAGCATACTTTACAGCCATACCAGTGCAAAAGATATCTCCTGAAAGTCAGTTTTCACTGAGTAGGTTATGCATACACACAAATGGGGAAAGCAATGAACATGACACATGGATTGGAAACTTATTTTAAATTGGAATATCTTAGAAAATCATTGATCATTACATTAAGATATATGAGTTCTGTACATCCGAAAACAAAACTAATGAGGCCTATTCACTATCTTAGATGCCAGACATCATTCTATAAACTTTTTAATGCTAATGGACAACTTTCTTTATGAAGTTTCTTTATATTTTTGTAGACCTGACATGCATATGGATACAAAATATTGTTGTGTGTTGAAATGCAACAATTACCTGATGCAAAAGGTGTGATTTAAAAGCTCAAAAATCAAGAGAAAAAATGATTATGATTTTTCCAGATCACAGTTTTAACAAATATGAATTCTAGTAGGAGAGGAAGAAGATATAACTTCAGAAGCCTATATTCTTCTCATATACTTAAATTTAATGAAATTATTAATATAATATATTACTTCATAGTGTAATGCAATATAAAAATGGGATAAGAGCCTGGCAAAACTTGACTGCAAGTATTTTTATTGTTAGGCTTAATAAAAAGAAAATCAATTCATCATGCATACTATTTTCATGTCTACAAACCATGAAGAGTATAAATATATTTACCAAATTGTGATCTAACCAAAGATGAGAATAACAACTGTACTCTCCTTTGTTATTCTACTTTGACTCATAAAAGAGTTTATAAATACAATGTTCTTTTCTGTTTTTTCCTTTTTAATTTTCTTCTGATAATGCAATTTCCTGTTTACACTGATGAGGTAGTCATATGACTCATGTCTCCTCTTATCACCCTGTACAAATCCTCTTTCAATTTTAATGGCTTCCATTTCTTCAATTCCCTCCTTTCTAAGGAGGGGGTTCTTGCTGAAATTAATTCCTCTTGCTAAAGTCTCATTATTTCCCTTCTTTTAATCCAGAGCCAGTACTGGAAACATATTACTTGACTCTAATAGAGATTTATTCCTGCTATTGTTGCCAGACCACTTTTGTCATCTGTTCCCCATTCTTTATTTTTATCTTCTCTCTCTGTCCTCTTCCTTCTCATTTATCAGACTTTTTATTACAATTAAATGTTAAACCTCTGAGGTTCAACTGTTCCAATCCTTCAGGAATTAGAGAAAAATTAGAGTGCAAGAGAAAGTGATTTTAAAACTAAACGGTTGGAGAAGCAATCATTTTTAAAATTAAGCTTAGTCTATCTTGTGTCTTCTTTTTACCCATTTTGTGCTCAAATTCACTGATCCTGTGTTGAGAACCAATCTCAAACAAACAAAAAATACTCCGCATCAAAACTGATGTTTAAAAGTAAAGCTTCACACATTGTTTACTGCAGAAATAAAAGTAGATTTACAACAGAAGCTAGGAGAAAGATAATAGAGGAGTCCTAAAATGCTGTAGGATATGGCAGAAAACTTATATGTCTTCATAAATTGATAAGATCAGGAGACAAATGAGTCATCAAGAAAAAGAAGATCAATAACCACCCACAGGAAATATTATATGGGAAACTTTAGTCATTCATGGAATTTAAATATATGTTTGACTCAGAATAAGGAGAGAAGACAGCTGTTAAGGAAAAGAGATAAAATACAGAAGGCAGGTATTTTTTTATTTTTATTTTTGCTAGAGGAGATCTTTTTTTCTGGTAAACAGATTTGGAAGAGAGAAATCAGAAGGAGCATTTCTCAAAAAAAAAAAAAAACCAAAACCAACAACCCCTTCAAACAAACAAATAAAAACTTCACTAACAAGCAAAATACTTCAAACACCAAAAAAAACACCCCAGAACAATAAGAACAACAAAAAAACAAAGCCGGGTATAATTCAGAAATCTTCATGACTGACAGAATAAGTCAGATCCCCTTTTTCCTGTCTTTTAACACATTTAAATGCACAATAATGGTGTGTTAGCAGTGGATTGAGGATTTGCAATTGAGAAAAGATGGGTGCTGACTGAAGATTTTCCTAGTTTCCTGCTTCAGAATATTATTAAAAAAGAAAAAGAAAAACTATTTTGACAAGGAAAGTTAAATTCCATCTGCTTAAGCCACATTATCTTGTATTCATTCCATTTTGTGCAGAACAGAGGAAAAAAATGGAGGGACAAAGGCTTATAAACAAAGCTGAACCTAAAGCTAAGGCAAAGATTCTGTGGTACTTAAATCATCTTCCAAGTACAGGATACGGGGTACAGAACAACAAAAGAACAGAGGACTGGTTTATCTGAGTGAATCTTAAGCAAATCCATTGATCCTATGTGTCGTTCCGTACGTGAGACTTCACAGGCTCCCAACTACCAAAAATGACACAGTAGACTTGCACCTGTTTTCCGCAGAGTGGGTGTAACACCTGGAGGCAGTATGTTCATGTTGTAGGAGTTCAGATGTTTCTATGTCTTTGGCTATTATAAAGATATGCTGTATTTCATATTACTTCAGGCTGAAGTTAATTGTTTTGTTCTTCCGCAATAAACTCACAAAAAATGGAATGATTCTCAGTGGGACAGAATTAATAACTAATGACAAATTAAAATGATGTTCAGTTGTCTTTGTTTTAGTGGTATACTGAAATGGAATAGTGGAAAAGTATTTTTATAGTAGTTCATTCAGTTTGTCAATAAAAACCTTGACTAATTCTTTCTAATGTAGCAAACTAGTCTTTGAAAATCTGAAATATTCTGGCATCTGGCCTACTGATGTCTTGTAATCAGTTGTAGAAAGACAGTGAAATGCTAGCGTTCATAGGGTGCATTATTACATTATTAAAGAGTGACATATCTTAGAAATCACTTCTGATGATATCATAATTTCAGGAGTATTTACACTTTGTGATGAGGCATTGTCAAAAATTTTTTTGTAAGCTTCTTTTGAAATAAAGTCAAAACAAAGAAATCTCAGAAACTTTAAGTTGCTAAATTTGTGATGCCTTTTAAAAATACTGCACTATTTTCTTCAGTGTGGTGTTGTCTAATTTCTTATTAGTGGCAGGTGAAAATTTTTCCAAAAGTTACAGTAAAAAAAAAGAAGCAGTTGCAATGGCATAGTGAAAAAATGAGAGTGTGGTGGAAAGAAGTTTTGAAATATTAAATATTTTTGGAAGCTTGTCAAATTACCTTTTTATTGTAGGAAATTAAAATTGTGGTGAGGAAGAAAATGTTATTAGATTTTAAGAACTGGAAGAGTGCTAATATGTTCGTTGTTGTTTCAGTGCTCCAGAAAACAGGAAAAATCTATTTCTAAAGATTTTATTCTGTAGCCATAAACAGCATTGAAATGCTACCCAACATATTTATAGTAAATAATACAGTAAAAAATAAACACATACACAAATAAATTAGCATTTTAATGGTCAAAAAATACTAGTGAACACATATCTGAGAGTATTTAAAGTGCCTTATTGAGCTGCAGGTTACTTAGCATTAGAAACCTGCACAGAATGATACAGTCAGAATACCTTGTAGAGATGAGTATTTCTGATAAAATTCCTGCACAAGCATACACGCACACATACTAAATTTTGACTTTATGAATAAGGATAGGAACATTAACTTTAGGTTTAGTTTCTTAAAAAAAAAATGCAATGATTTTCACTCACTTCTGAAAAAAAGGATTTTTGTATTTTAAATCACAGAAAATATTGTTAGAGTTGTAAGGGACGTCTCAAGATTATCCACTCCAATCCCCCTGCCAAGGGATGGTCACCTAGAGCAGGTTACGCAGGAATACATCCAGGTCTGTTTTGAAAGTCTCCAGAGAGGGAGACTCCATGACCTCCCCGGGCAGCCTATTCCAGTGCTTGGATACCCTCAGTGTAAACAATTTCTTTCTCATGTAGGTGTGGAACTTCT
Organism: Edolisoma coerulescens; assembly: GCA_013397115.1. Lineage (NCBI taxonomy): Eukaryota > Metazoa > Chordata > Aves > Passeriformes > Campephagidae > Edolisoma > Edolisoma coerulescens. Next base: position 329,896 of record VWZW01002447.1, read on the forward strand.
TGTGTTTTAATTTATGGCAACTGCTCCTCGTCCTGTTGCTGGGCACCACTGAAAAGAGTCTGGCACCATCCTCTTGGCACCTGCCTTTGAGGTATTAATATGCATTAATGAGATCCCCACTCAGCCCTCTCATCTCCAGACTAAACAGGCCCAGCTCCTGCAGTCTCTCCTCGTAAAAGAGATGCTCTAGACCCCAAATCGTCCTAGACTCTCTCTAGGAGCTCCTTGTCTCTCTTGTGCTGAGGAGCCCAGAACTGGACACAGACGCAATACGGCTCTTTTTAAAGTTTGAGAGGTAAAGACCACATGTGCTCATACAAAACATAGCCATCAAGAGCATGAAAATATATTCTAAAGAGATTGTTAAAATCATTATCAGCATACAATGCCTGAAGATAACAGAGAAAGAAAAAAGGGATAAAAATAAACATTCTATTAAATGCAAAAATATGCTAATTAGTGCAAAGTCTTTCCTTGTGTGGCTATTTCCAAATGAGATTTATAAAATTAATTTTTAACTTCTGGTAAATTTCATTTATTTTCTCTGCACTGTTCCCGTAATAGGATTTTCCCCTGTTCTTAACTCATTTCCCTTTTGTCTCTTGGCTTCCAGAACTTTATTTTCTTCTTCAAGCTTACAATTTAGGAATCTAATATGTATGTCTGAGGCTTTGTAATTAAAAAAATCTGCACTCAGTCAGCAGTCTTTTATTTCACCAACATTTAATTGGCCAGCCCAGTGGCATAAAAGAGATGCACAGAAGTACTAATTGACAATCCAGAATTTAGGATAGGAGGCAGAATCCCGCAGTGTGTAACTCTGTGCTTACAAGGCATCCATCATTGTTTTTCATGGGTAAATGAAGGTTATAGCACATGCCTAAAAAGTTTTACACTCGTTGAGCTTTGTAGAGTAGGAGTGTAGAAGTATTCCTACTCAAAAGTAAAAGTTGTTTGGGATATTTCTAAATCTTTTGGTTTTATTATAATTTCTTGTAATTGGTCTTTACCTTGGAAATAAATACCTGTACAGCATCTAGTTACAAAAGATTTTAAAACTCCATATAATATTATCTTCTAAATCTAGATTAATCAGTTAGTAGATTTGACTTAAAAAGTTGTGATTTATTAATGCTGCAGTGAATTCAGTCAGCCATTTTACTTCTGACTGCTTTCCAAAATTATTTTATGTTACGATATTTATTTATATTTATTCTCCCTTAAAAATGCTTAGTATGTAGATGCATATAGCAGAAATAGAAACCCTCCTATACATTAGTTCTAATGAAATTTCAGAAAGGCCACTGTCATCTAGGATACTTCAAGTCAAATATGATGTTGACCTCTCCAAAAGTTGTTCTGCCCTTAAATAATAAGCACATTTCAAACCTTCTCAGGCAAAATATTATTATCAAAACTATGTTAAAGTAGATCTGATGTTTTTTGCAGTCTTGCCAAGAACATATATCTATGATGCTGGAAAGTTAGATTGGAAGTTATTTGTTGCAAATATGAAACTTCATATCCTGACTTGTTTATTCATATCTCAATGTCTTTTCTTTTTAAGAAGCAATTTCCTTTTTTTTAAATGATTGTTTCTGTTTATGGCTGTGTAACTTTTCTTTCTTTCAAAACCTTAAAGGACTTAGTCCTTAAAGTCTTTCTCCTGAAATCTGTGCTAGTTTATCTAAATAACAACCAAAATCTAAAGGCCTAGTGCAAAGATAATTTTTTTTTCACTTTATTTTCCTCTGCAATGTTCATTTCAATCATACTAAATGAGGGTAATGCAAAAAATTACTCACATGTAAATGCTAAACACTAACAGTATACTAACAACTTCTTTGTTTTCAGAGGAGAGGTTGATTCTCAAAAAACAGCAACAACATCTATCAGAAGAATTCATCTAAGCCTGCAAAATGTTCGGTATTTTCTTAAAACTGTAAACTTCATTTACAGTGCCATGCAGAAGCATATAAGTGCTATGCTCAGGAGCATTTAAAGTCGTACAGTTATAGTTCTACTTTTGCTTTCTGTTTTGGATGATACTAAATCAAATTTTTTTGATTTATTTAATAACAGATGGGGGCTTCATGCTTTAGGAAAGGAAAGGCTGAGACAGTGAAGAAACCCTCCTCATTCTGAAGGAATGAGGGCCAGTGAGAGAGCTTATCGCTCTTGGGAGCGTTTAGGAAACTAAGAGCCAGACTCATCCTGGTGTGCACAGAGGTTAAAAGACAGGCTGGAACAAGGGAAGTTCCATTTTGATATCAGAAATATTTTACAGTGATGATACAGGAAGCCCCCAAAGGGGATTGCCTAGAGAGACTGGGATTCCCACTCCTTTGAGATACTTGAAGAAGGTCAGCCAGATGAAGGCCATGATATAATTGTTGCTGCTTCTCATAGGTAGGTGGATGGTGTGACCAGAGTCCTTTCCTACCTAAATTGCTAATTCTAGAAACAATATATATCTTCATTTCCCGAAATCTGACTTTCTCTGACTCTCACTTATGTTCATGTGAGTATCATATTGATCTAACAGTATTTCCTCACACTATTTGATTTAATAAAGTCAATGTTTAGAACAGCTTTCACGGGAATAGGTGCTAGCAACTTTTCCTTTGATTTTTTGCAGGGTACAGAACCAGAGACATTTCCTTAAAATACATGTTATTCTAGGGAATCCAGTTAAATCCCACATGCAAGTGAAAATAGAAAGTAATTAGCATGTGTTTTCCTACTCATCCAACTCCCCAAAATGATATCCTTCCCAAAAGAGCTGTAGACAATAATTAGCTATCTAGAATCTCATCAATTTGTATACTAGTGGTTTTAAAAAGTTTTCACTTTAGAACATAAGTGGAGATTTCATTTAGCAGTGACGCCTTTTTACATACAAACAGTGGCACAAGTGCTTCAATATCTACTCACAATTGCTATATCTTGACATGACTGGAGTTCAAATGCAAGCATGTATCAAAACATTAAAAACTGTAGTGTCAGAAATCCCATGAGATGGGTACTTTTTCAGAAGCATATGTATACTTAAGTCATGGTTTTCTGTAGTTTCTTAGAAAAGTCCTATAGCTAAGCTATGACAATGACAAAATATACTCTCTGGGTCAAACATGAGAGAAATTCATTTAGCACTAGTGAACCTGATAAACTTTGAATAAAATAAGGACTTCATTCCTATTGTTTGCAGGGATCTCAGCTTTTATGGGAAAATCATACATATGAAAAAACACGTAGAGTTCCGTCATAACATCATTTATATCTATGCTAGTGCATGGATATGTTACTGTAGAAGTCATGCTATAGACTATGTATTCTCTCCAAGGTTCTCTCTCTAAGAAATACCCACTGACAGAAAATCCACTGAAAGTGGCTGTAATGAGACATTGTAGTAGAGCTTTCTGCCCCCTTGGTGCTCATTGAATGGCAATGGACAGGAGCTAAAACACAGTGAGTTTGTGAAAAGCCTTGATCAAGTTACACAGCTTGCAGTCTTTGAAAGAGCTTCTGAGCAGCAGTTTATGAGTATGCATTGGAACAAAGAATTTTTTGTCAAAAGAATGTCATCAGGCACTCAAGATAGGAGATGGAACTTTGTTCATATTTTTGGTCTTGATTCTGAAAATCCTTAATTCCAAATTCAAATGTGCATATTGTAGCAAGGACCTTCCTCCTTTCAATGCTGAAAATCTCCCATGAACTACCTCTTAGTCTGGGCTTTTTGTAGAAGTCACTGCTGTAATCACATTGCCTGTGAGTTAACTATTATGCTGGATATCGTCTCAAAGGGGCAAGGAAAAAAACACCCAAATGTAGGTTAATTCTCAATGGCATAGTATAATGACTTCCTTTTGTCATTTTTAAAGATAAAGGACACTATTTTTTGCTTTAATGTAGCATGATGCTTCTTTCAGATTCCAGTGCTATAGCTACCTTTTCTGCTTTCTCATACACTGAAAATTAACCCAAAGTCAGCTCTCTGCTTCTAAACCATGCTAATCAAGTTTTTCCCTGAGGAAAAAAAATCAATTTATTGCATTCACTCAAACCATTATCAATTCTCATCAATTATAACATGAAGATGGGTGTCTTACACTTTCATAACAATTTCCTAGCCTCTATAATTAAATTCTGCTTTTACCTTTATGTTCCAAACCAGTTCCCTGCTCTGTAATACATTCTATTTGTTGGGGTTTTTTTAATAAATCACCTTTCCTTTTCTCTAGGAAAATCATAATACATTCATTTCCCACAATCATTTACCTCACTTAATATACGGTTAGAAAGAACTTCACCCAATCATAGTAACCAGTCCAAAAATATATGAATTGCATAATAATAGTAGTTTGTTTACTATTAGGGGAGAAGGTATTTTTCTAAATGAAGAAGATATTTTTGTGTGTTTTAGTTTGGCTCTGGAGTCTTTGGTATTGCAGCAAGGACATGCAGTTGGGCCACCTGGAGTAGCAGCCAACTTCTCACACCTTCAAAATCCTAAATGCAATGCTGCTTAGACAGGAAAGATTATTCATACAGACTGTACTAAAATGTTGTGCTTGTCATTTTGCTCAAGCACTAACTCCCCTTTGCTTGGAGAGCAAGTTCCCAGCTCACATGTGTCAAATTATACATTTGTACTTTAATGTTAAACCAAGTCTAAGGTTTTGGTCTGTCCTTTCTTGCACACGTGGTTTCCAGATCAAATTACTCACGTTGCCTTTCTCCTGGCACATTGTCATTGTTGTGCTAATGCTATTTATCAACTTCGTGCCATGGTAGTTCTTCATTGCCAACAATTTTAAGATTTTCTTCTGTTACTTGGCTTCTTTTGAGTTACCTCTTGATTCCCAGTTCTTAGCAGCCTTTGTTTTCTCCTATGCATGGAAGTTTTTTCTTTCATTATGTAGTTAGCCCTTAATATTTCATCTCATAATTCCTTCTATAACAAGCAGTCATTTGAAACAGAAGAATGAGTCTGCTACTTTTCATGTGGTAAAGAACCACCATGACAGCTCTCCCACACAGCTTCTCTTTAAGCTCTCTGGCTTAAGCTGAATTTATAGATACAGGCAATTCATCACAATTTTTTCTGGGTCCTCAAATACTGCCAGTAGATAAATGGACCATGTTAGGGAGCTTGGAGAAAACACCGTGAAGTTTAATGGCAAAGATTATATAATTAGGTCAACTAGTCTGTAATGACTAAAGTGAAAACCAACATGTGACTATGGTAGTGATACAGTTATTGAATGACACTGTTGTGTGATTTTCATGGTTTAAAATTAGCCAGAAACTAAACCCTATGAGTTTCTTGCTCACTCCCCCACAGCATGATGGGAGAGAATTAGGGAAGAACAAAAGTGAGAAAACTCTTGGGCTGAGATAAATGCAGTTTAGTAGGTAAAGCAAAAGCACACACACAAGCAAAAGAAAACCAGGAATTTTTCGCCACTTTCCGTAGACAAATAGGTGTTCAGCCATCCCCTTGAAAGCAGGGCTACACAAGAGTCATGATTCGTGGGGAAGACAAATGCCAGAGCTCTGAGCATTCCCATCATCTTCTTTCCTCAATTTTATATACTGAGCATGTTACTTTATGGAATACCCCTCTGGCTAGTTTGGACCAGCTGTCCTTCCTGTGTCTCCTCACAGCTTCTTGTGTACTTGCTACTGACTCAGTGGCAGGGCAGTATGAGTAGCAGGAAGGTCTTTGGCCATGTGTAAGCCCTGCTCAGCAATTACAGAAACATGTCTACATTATCAACACCATCCAGCAAAAATGCAAAACATAGTAGCTACAGTGAAGAAAATTAACTCTACTTAAGCCAAAACCAATGCAGTGACCTTACTGTCACAGCGTTTAATAAAAATAATGTCATTCAGCAGGAAAAAAATGATCTTCTAACATTGATGTGATAAATTCTGTCACCTGGATTGACTATAATTATATTCTGCATCTGAAGACTATTTTTGCACGTAACCCTTCCAAACAGATTCTTTTTTTTTTTTTCTCTTTGACTGTTGTAGTTTTTTATCTCTTAATAAACAACACAAGAACTTTATTTCAACTTCAGGATTCGAGAGGAAAGAGGAAAACAAATATTTTGAACCATGGGACCTTAAGCTAAACAATTTCTTTCTTCCCTAGCATCAATGTAAAAACTAATGTTATCTTTGTTTTAAAATATAACTTGGTTTTAGAAAAAGTCTCGAAATGGCATTTATATATTATCTATTGTGTACCATGAAACTCAGTTTTGGTCTCCCAGGTCTATTCTATTAAATGTGACAAGTTAAAAACAGAATCTTAGCTTCACACTGTAGTAAACAACAACTTCCTTTTATCTGTGTATATAAGTGTGTCTATTTTCTAGCTGAAGATACTGAAATGCTGACACAATTCATAAAAAATGTCAGGATTAATTTTTTCAGTGTGGAAGAGGAATACAGAGAATAGAAGAAAAGGGCGTTGCAGATGAGATCTTGAGTGGTGTAGAAACACTCCAGAAAAAACAATTTAAAGGATCAAGCCCAAAAGAAAAAAAAAAAAAANTAAGATTAGAGAAACAAAACAAATTGCAGAGCAATAATATTGGGAGAGAAGGGTAAAATTTTGATACAAATGATGCAAGCTTTGCTGACAAATTCAGGCTAAAAGTCCATCTCCAGATAAAAGTCTGTGCCAGATAGAGGTCTGAGCAGAAGATGAGAGTCTTTCTTTTCCTTTGATTATCCTTTAAAGTCTAAGAAGGATAGCCTCTGGAAGGTTAATCCTCCCAGACAGAGATGAGAGAATAAACTAAAGATGGACTGAGGTGAACAAACTAAGTCTGGGACAAAGCAACTGCAAGAACCATGCCTGTAGTTTAGGACAGCACATTGTAACATACCTTCAGTAGGACTTTGAACATTGCTATCCTTGCATTGTCTGCTGACAGAGTAGGTAAGTCCAGGTAAGGATTTGTGGCCATGATGAGACAAAACAGGGCAGACTAGAAGATGCAGAGGTAGGGGAGGAGCAAGGATTTGTGCTCTTTCTCCTGACCCTCTAATGAAATATTTCCCTCGTAGAGGTAAGAGACAGCCTCTAAGGCTGCCTGGTGCTTTTGGTTGCTGCAAACTACGTCATAAACTTCAGATTCATCTGAAAACTTAGGAGTCTTTCTCCTCTCTCATATTATATTCTTTACTTCACACACTTCAGCAAAGTTTTCAGTACCAAAGAAAAGTCATAAAAACCATCCAAATTGTCCATATGTTCAACATAGTTGTCACCCACTCGATCATAGGCATATCTCTTCAAATTCACTGTCATACCAATATGAGCAATGTCCTTAATGAACACTTCCTAAACCATACCACTGGTTATCATAGCAAAAAATATTTCAATTATAAATATTTTATTTTTATAAAATTAGCTTTTCAATTCTCTTTCTTTCTATCACCTTCTTAGTCATGTAAGGTCTCTCAATGAAGATAACATTTGACAATAATAGAATCAATGCATACTGAATGCCCACTTTTCAATATTTATATCTAACATTGTCTTTAATAATTACTTTGCTTTCTCACATTTAAATTTGTTTGCCTAGGAGACATTTAACATAGATTTAAACATTCTTCATATATAAATTAATCTTCTAGCTATTTAAATCTCAGCTTGAAGCTGCTTTGGTAAACAGATTTCCTTAAGTGATTTTTTGTTCACAAAAAAGCAAGCTCCTAAAATTTAGTTGGTTTTGTTTTTAATCAATGAAATAGATAGTTTCATTAACACTTTAAAAAACAAAATAACAAAACCTAAACGAACCACATTAAAAAAACAAACTAACAAACAAATCCCCAAAACCTTGATAAAAAAGTCTCTGGCAGTCAAAATATAGTAGAGAGTTTACCTGTCATCTTAGATTTGTAGTTCCAAGGGAAAAGAAAAATTTGCATATTGTATAACTTGATTTTGATTCTTAAAAGTCTTGATTAGGCAAACGACCTAGTAATCTGCCTTATAGAAAGAAAATATTCTGTCTGCTTGCTTGGGCATTTGCTTTGGTGGATGGAGGGACATGAGAATGGGTGTCAGAATTCAACATCCATTTTTAACTTATACTGGGGAGTAACGTGAAAAGCAGAAACAGGACATTCTTTTTAAAAGCAAGTTGTGCATATAACTTCCATGATACCTTTGAAGAAATCCCCACAGATAAAGAAAAGACCATGCATGGCCCCGAAAAGACAGGTAATTTTGCTGAACGACCCAATAAAAAACAAAACCAGCCCAGCAATCAAACAAAAAAACGCTTAAATAAAATGGATGTTCAGTGACAAAAACAAAGTGATTTTTTTAAAAACCGTGTTACAATTTTTCATAAGGCAGATGCCTTATTTGGCATATTTCTAAAAGACCACTACCTCAGATTCCAAAGGTCAACTACTAGCAGAATAATAAAAGCTGCAATTAAAATGGGTTGGCAGACTGGGGATGGAGAACACAAATATGATATTTAAAGTCTAACACACATATAGTCTTTGAAGTTAAAATAATTGATATGCATGTTGAAATTAACCTAAATTAAGAACAAGTAAAATAAAACTAAGTGATTTAGGGCTATGCAACTCAATTTGTCACTACACTAAGTAACACATATGTTCTCGCAAGACTGTCTTCTGAGAACAGGTGTATATGGCTTATAAATAATTAGGGGTACGGAAATACAGGAATGAATATCATTTACCTTTTAACTTTGCGCAATGAAGACAGGTGCCATAACTAAGACTGCAGGTACTCAAATGCTGCATGCAAGTACCTGCCTAGATTTCTTATGTTCTCTCAAAGTTATTTTCAATCAGTCAGAAAAGTTCAAGACCATGAGTGTAAGTATTGCAGTCAGATCAATATGTTGACCATAAATGCTGTGTTTCCTCACAAAACCAGGCTGTAAGTGTATTGTGGCCTACATAAAATATTATGGGACATGGCAATATACAAATAAAGGTTAAAAAGGGCAGTAGGTTTGAAATAGAACCCATACAAAGGGATGAAAATTTAAATGCTTATAAGTGGTCATTCTGCCTAAGAATATGAAAATTATTTACCTAGTATAAAACACTGATTTTCTTAATATATATGGATGCCAATAATACACAGAAAAAGAGAAATAGATGAACAAATTACATGTAATTTATTAATTTATTTCACCTCAGTCTTTTTGCAAGATGTTTACAGTCATTACAATATTCAAACCCACTAATTATTTCAAGTCATCTGTGAATGTACCTATAAAGATATTTCTGCTTGGGATCAAGAGGTGTTGCTGGGTGAATAACGATTTGGAAAATGGATCATAGTTTCAAATATATTGTAAGAACTAAAGTCTTTGTAGCTTTGATCTTTAGAATAGTCTCTGATTTTATGTAAAAACTCCCACATGATAATCTGACAGACACTGGGAAATAAAGGATAAGCATGTTAGTATTATACCTTTTGAAAAAATATTTTTGCTCATTTTTGTCTTACAAGCTCTTTTATCACTCTTCTGAAAACCTTGTCCTGGTCTCCTCAGACATCCTTCTTGTTTACAGGATCAAAATTATATATTCAGTATGCAATGATAGAGAAAAGTAGCGCATATATATTGTATATATAGAGATGGTATATCACAAATTCCCATTTGTTATTACTACCTTCTCAATCAAATTCAATTAGTGTTTTTTTAGTTTTGATGGTTCAGTGTCTCATTGCAATTTCATTGGTTAATTTATTCACCACATACTAAAGACTATGTAGAAGAAGGAGGTAGCTTTAAAAGGCTTTTCAAAGAGAGAGACTTTGCTTTGTGCAAATTGTCAAATGCTTGCCCTAAAAGACAAGGATAAGAGTTTTTTGCTGTTGTTTGGATTTTACCTTTTTCACAAAGCTTTTTGAGTGTTTACAGGTTATTTGTTTGATTCTTGTGATGTATGTCTGGATTGGGTTGTTTAGCTGGTTGGTTTGTTTTGTTTTCAGTCTTAGACCACAGTTCTTAAATGGAAAGAATGAAAGCAATTTACAGGTATACCGCATCTGAAACAGAGAGTTCTAGGTAACTGACTTTTATAGAAATTCCTTTAAAGAGGAGGGATTAAACAAGAAAACAGGCAAAATGAAGAGGGAAGCATACTCCTTGGAATTGCCTTAGGCAGTGTCTCAATTCACACTGCTTTTGCAAACCCTTTGCTACCCATCAGAGGGTCTGTATCACACAGCTGTCCCCTGAATCTTCAGGTCATTCTCCCACTGATACACCTTCCCTCCCTTCCCCTCACAAACCCTCTCTTCTCACCTTAAAATAAAAAGATAAACCTGATTTACTCCTGTTCAGGCAAGGACAGGAGACAGTCTGCAACTCAAACTTTCACATATGCATGGTAAGAGATGACACAAGACTCTTGCAAAGTGGCCTTGAGCCTGCTAGTGGGCTGGACAAAAGGTGGTCAGGAACCCCAGCCTCCTACATGGGGAAGTCGCCTCCATCAAGGTTAGAAGGGTCCTGTGCCCCAAGAAACGGGTGGGCCACCCAGTGCCGAGGGTGCAGCTATGTGAGTAACTAAACCCTGAAAGCACGATAACTGAAAGTCATACCTCTTCCCCATCAAGGTTGAAAGGAGGATGTATGCATAACCACAACAAGGTCTTTTTCATATGCTGGAACATCTAATTTTGAAATGTTGAATGTGTTCAGAAGAGAACATATGGATAAACCCAAGCACATAAACGCTAAGAAGTACCTGGTCCACAGGAACGCTTGCAGAAGTCAGATTAATATGACATCCTAGGTGCTCATATCTCAGAACATTTGAGACATCTTTTTACTTGTAATTTCTCATGGTTTTTTTCATTCCAAAGGATGGTAGAGTGACTGAGTTCGGACAGGTACCTCTGGAGACCACCTAGGCCAGCTCCCTGCTCAGACCAGGGTTGGTCAGATAATTTTTCTCTAAATTCTGTCCTGTCCAGTTTGAGTATTTCCAGGGATAGAGGTGCCACACTATCCCTGGGAAAACTATGGTAAACACGGAATCACAGAATAATAGAATCATTAAGGTTGGAAAAGAGCTCCGAGATCATCAAGTCCAACCTTTGTCCAAACAGAACCACATCAATTAAACTATAGCTCTAGGTGCCACATCTAGTAATTTCTTGAGCACTTCCAGGGGTGGTGACTCCACCACCTCCCTAAGCAGTCCTTTACAGCACCTGAAAACTCTTCCTATGAAGATATTCTTCCTGATGTCCAACCTGAACCTGCCCTGGCTTGAGTCCAGTTCCTCTGGTCCTGTCACTGGTTGTCTGGGAGAAGAGGCCAACCCCTGCCTACCTGCAATCACCTTTTTTGGTAATTGTTGAGAGTGATAAGGTCACCCCCTGAACCTTCTCCAGGCAAAACAACCCCAGTTCCCACAGCTTCTCCTCATATGACTTACTCTTTAGATCCTTCACCAGCTTCACCTGGGACCTCCCTGGTTAACCAGGACTGATGATAAATAATGGAGCTTGGTGAGCTCTTCCTGCACTCCCTCAGTACGCTTGGGTGAATCCCATCCAGTCCCATACACCAGTGGCACAGCAGGTCATTAACTACTTCCTCCTGGACTGCATGGTGTCTGTTCTGCCCTCCAGCCCTGCCTAACACAGCTGGCTGCCCTGAGGATAACTGATCTTACTGTTAAAGCCTTAGACAAAAAACATTAACTATCTCTGTAATGTTTACACACCCTCACAGAAAAAGCATCTTCTCTACATCCCTGAAGAACATACTTTTTTGTTGTTGGGTTGCATACTTTGAGGAACAGTGTCTGACCGTGGGAATATACAAAATTAAGCATTGCTGAGCATATTCTCTATTGACCTGGTTATATGAAGTTACTAACAAAGTTCATAGCAGATGTGTGGTGCTAAAAAATGAGCAAAATTCAAAATCTTGTTTTGAAAATGAAATGAAATACAGATTTTTGGTACTTATTTGCCAAAAAAAAGAAGATGTAAAAATTAGGGAGGCTTTTTCCCTCAAAATACTTAAATGCAATATGACTATAACATAAGCTGACTGGAATGAGAACATTGCAAACACATTGTCCAGCTAGGTGGACCCTTGACCTGACTCATTGTTATAGATGCTTCAACAAATCCAATTAGAGATCTTCTACTTCTACATAAAGCTTAGTCAGATTTCAAAGGTAAAAATGCACCTAAAAATGAAGATAAACACCTCTTTGTCTTTTTAAAAGTACTTGGATCAAAACACTTAATAGTTTGAAAAAATACTACATTGTAATGTTAAATATAGCCTTCATGGTGTAAGAAGTCAGAGTAATCTCAGTCAGCCACAAGACAAGAGTCCATTAAGGATATGTTTTGCCATGATATTGATGGACTGAGAGCATTTCCCTGCTTCCAGTGTCCTAATACATCACAGCCATCAGAGGATGTTGAAGAGCTGGACCACTACAGCTCATGGCTTCTTCAGGAAGGAAACATCTGTGTGCTTCAGTCCTCACGTAACAAGGCAAAATCCCAGGACTCCCTGAGAGAGTATCACTTAGACATGTTAGATAAGTTCTGCAAGTAAATGAAGAAAAGTATTTAGAGATTGATTCTTTTACAAGGATCAAAGTAGACAGAAGACAGTTGACTGAAAAGAGAAACAGCACCATTATTTTTTCTTAATTTGTCTAATCTAGTTTTTTATGAGTCCTTTTGTAATATTGTTGCTCAAGCACTAAGATCATTTGACTAACCTTGCAGACCATGATTTTACATCCATGTTGACCAACAGCAGTGACACCAGTATGAGATCAGTAAAAGGTCCTGACAATAGGTAAGATTCTCTTTATTTTGCTTTGTTTGCTTTGAATTTGATGTTAAACTGCCTCCCTGAAGCTGAAATAAATCCAGTTAGTATTTCAAGCAGATGTTGAGACTCACATACATAAAACTTACACAGACAAAATATTTTTCCCCCTTGAGGGTTGTACGATCATAGTGATGCTATTTGTTCTTTCCTCTGCAAAGAGCAGCCTAGCAGCAATTATTTTATGGTTCTGCAAGTCCCTATCTGAACAGAAGATGAAAGCAGAGGTGTCCTGTTCATATAATACTGTAAAAAATTACTTAAAACATTGGAGTTCTGCAAATGGACAATCTTTCTTCCTCTGAGATGTACTACTTTACTACCTATGATCTTATGCTAAGAAGTTTCCATTTTTTTAGTAAATCAAAAGCACTAAAACAAATTTTAAAAGAAAATCAGCAGCACAGTGAGCAGAACTTTTTGCCTTGTTTCAGCTAAATGGTTTTTGCAAGGTTGTATGAGGTTGCTCCTTAATATTGCAGTAATATTTTTTTCTTTTAATTATACACATAAAGGTAAATAAATTACATTTTTGAACTTTAGCCAGGTTCTAAAACTTTCCACACACCCTCCAGATGCATTATTATATACACACAGGCACACTTTTCACAAGAACCTGACCTATTAGTCCCATATTCAGGACAGATTGGAAGGACGTAAGGCTTTATGTTGTGGGGTTTGGGCTTTGTTTGTTTGCTTGTTTTTGTTTGGATTTTTAATTCACATCTCCGAAATTTTTCTTGTTCTCACAAAGTTAGTCTTTGAGGAAGTAGGAACCACTTATAATTGAGACTATATTCACTGATTAAATACTAAATCCCCACAAAAACCCCAACTCACAAACCCACGTTTGTTTACCTTTCAGCTGAGCTGACTCAGGGAGAAAAGTAAAAACTGAGATTGTCTAGTTCTTCTTAACTGAACTGCTCCTCCATTTGTTTAGCTGTTTTGGGGGATTTTTTCCCTCTCGTATGTTTTCTTTGCCTTTGATGTCTCCAAATAACTTATAAAGTGTTTTAATAACAATTACAGGGTATCTGGCCTTGCCAGATTCGCCTTGCCTCATCCTGTTCTGTTCCTCAGTTACTTCAGAAAAGTGGATTTTGCAAAATAAGATAACAGTTCTAAAAATATATTAATAAATTTTGTGTTTATAAAGATAGGTGTACTTTTCATCCAGAAGTAATGGAGGTAGTCGAACAATTTCCTCTCAAAACAAGAAGCAACTCAAAGAGATTTATTTCTGTGTATTCAAACTATGGAAAAAATAGTTACAATTAACTAGTTAATTTATAACACTATCAAAAAACCATGCAAAATAAAGACTTATATTTTGTTGCAATGCCTACTTTGTATTAATCTAAAGATCTTTTGGTAATAGCCTTGAATCAAAAATTAGTTGAAAGTAAAAATAAAATATGGGATTCAAATTACATGTAATGGCAAAAAGAAAATAAAGATACTCTGTCAGAAAAACAGAATATATTCCATATTGTTCCATCAATATATTCCAGTTGTTCAATCAAATTGGGAGAGTGCCTGAAAGTAAGACTTGTATTTTGTGCCTAGTTTAATACACACTGGAAGCATCTTTTATTACTTGGGCACCTCTCCTGTGACACACTGCCTGACTAAAGAAAATTTTTTAGGATTTTCTGGCTTATCAGAGCTGAGTTATTCCTATGTCTAGCAAAGCGGAGATTAGAAAACTTTTGATGGAGCCAATGAGTCTGTGCTGGCAGCTCTTTTCTGAGCTGAGACTATAGCCTGGCGTTGCTAGGGCAGTCTCACTGGGACATGACCACTGACAGAAAAGGCAGCACAATGTTGGAGTACTTTTTGGCACTGTAACTTACCTTTCATACTACTTGTTCATTCAGCTCTCTTTAGGCCTGCTTTGTCACTAGGGTAGGAACTTAGGAGAAATAGCCACATCTTTTTCCTGTACACCCACTGTCTATTCTTTCTTATGAGAGCCTCTGCTTGGAGTATAACACAGGCAACTGCATACACAGAATGCAAGGTTGCAAAAAAAAAGTTTCTGAACAAATAATAGTACTCTAGAGCATGACATCAGTAGTGATTAATTTATTTAAAGGACTAGAAAGTATTGCCTTGAATTCGTCAGTGCTTTGCCTCATTACACTTTAGGGGCTTCTCTGTTAAAAGGAAATCCTGTGTTTCATGAGGAAAGAAATGGCATTCCCTGATGCTTTGATTCAAGTTCTTTACAGATTAGAGTAGCCTGGGGATTTCTCTAACCTATGCCAGCTGACTATGGTAACTAAGGAGCCACCTGTCATGTGTTGAAAGCTGGAGCAAAATACACACATGCTTTTCCTTTTGGTTAAGAGGAAACAGCAAATTGTGTTGAAATATCCAGCTATTTCTGTTCTCTGTGGTTTCCATCACACAAGAAATACAAGGTTTTCTTCCTCTCTCTTTTTAAAAATATATGCACACACACACACACATATAAATATACACCATAATTATATAAAAGAAACTGTATAGTTCAGTAGACTGATTGTTCATTATTTCTTGAACACTTAGTAACACCAAGCAATACCAAAACCTGAGCCATGGTGACTTCAAACTAGCACCAAATTACAATTTCAAATAGAAGCAGTCACTTCAGGCATCTGACAGAAAATTCAAGAAAGATGAATTACATTTGCAAGAAGCATTACGTGCAGAACGGCAATTATTAAAATCCTTAGTACTTATGCATAGCCAGTCAAATTATCTGACAGGCTGAAAAACTTATGTCATATTCTTTTACATAAAATCTTCCAAAGCACTGAAATTCATTTCAGAATAGCTTGGCAAGTATAAATAATGGATTACAGTGGGCAAAACCTGATGTCTCAAATCAACATGATAAAGTCAGGTCTTTCTTCATTAGATATAATAGGAAGTTTTCAGTTTCAAAGCGTATTTTCAAAATAGTAAAGGCCAATGAAATAATAGTGAAAAAATGTCTTATCTGAAAGCTAGAGCACTCATTTACATGTATATTCTGTTATAGGTCCAGAACTGTGGTTTGTTATAAAATAATAAAAAACCTGGATTGGTCCTCCAAACTCACATTAATAAACCAAAACCCAAATACTTCACTCCAAAAGTCTTGATTACAATGGTGAGTAGCCTCATCCAAGAGCCCAGAAATGAGCTACAGCCCCTTACGCCTGTTCACATGTTCATATAATACTTTTTTTGTAATGGATTTGTTTTTTGGGGAATATAAGGCTCTACACAGAAGTAATTTCATACTAAAGCACTGACTCAGAGATGTAAGGAGTTGCCTAATAATCAGTCAAATAAAGTAGACCACTGTCTATTCATAACTCAAAAAAGGAAAGAATCCGTATTAAAATCCAAGACGTTTAACCGTGACATTCTTGGGAAGAAGAGGGCTAGAATGGAAGTAAAAAAGAGTGAAGGAGTAAATAAGCCAGATATCTACAAATCACACACAAGATCAAGTGAGTTCTAGAAAGGAAGTTTCTGCCAGAGGAGGGACTGATAAGTTCTTTCAAGAGGCACACAAATCTTGCCATGGAAAATTGCCCCATTACTAGGGGAAAACAGAAACCTCTTCTGGAAGTTGTTAAATACAGTCAGTTTAGTAAATTTAATAAATAACTTTGCAGTACCTTTATCTTAATAAATATTAAAAAATGTTAAGTGGTAAAATGGACAACTTAAAAATCCAAAACCAACCAAAAACCCCAAAATTCTTTTTTTTGTATTCAATTTATTGGTAGAGCCTGACCTTAACATTAAAGTATTATTATAAGGAAGTAAAAACACTAGTCAAAAAATAGTCCCAAAAGCTGTTTTCATCTGAATTAACTTAAATACCCAACTAAAACAAATTACCAAAAACACCCTGCTGATAAAATGGCTTTTCCTTCTAAAGCCAGAGCCTGAGATTTCTATCCTTTCAGTTTAATTAAAAGGACAGAAAGTTATTTTTCACATGACTTTTGGTGATAAAAGAGATTCATTAAATATTGTATCACCACATGCAGGCTCCATATCTAGGAGTGAAAGTGCCTGAAGACCTGGAAATGAAGAGATGAAGATACATAATTTTAACACTGAAACAACAAATAGTGGTATTTTTTTTTTGAAAGAAAAGAGAATTCTCTGAGGTAGATATAGACTGCATGAAAACCTACGCATTAGAAAATGAGAAAATAATTGATTTCTTTTTTTTTCCACTGGCTAACTCACTACTTAATTTATATATTTTAAATCAATAGAGGCCTAGAGAGGGCCCTGTTGTACCTCTCATTTTATATAATAGGCTTTCTGAATCTTTTCATTTGTCATGAAACAATACACAGGTGGGCAGACCACTGGCAGTGATGACAGGGATCCAGTGTCCCTGAGAGAATGTGCTTGTTTATGTGATAGGGATGACTATTTGAAGATGAATGTTACCTGAAAACCTGCTATGCCAGCAACATGATCTGAAAGGCAGATTTTCAGGGGTTCTCTGACAAAACAGTTCTGCTTCAGCTTTTGTTTCTGAATCCAGGACAATTATGCCCAGTTCCTCTGCGAGCAGAAAATTATTTTTTCTTGTGTTTCTTACGAGCTCTGAGGTGACTTTTCAGCCACTTTGGTGTCTTTACAGGAGAAATATATTTACTGGCATGCTGGACCCTACAGCAGTTCTGGAGCTGTCTCAGTTTAAAACTTTTGAAGCACCATTTGGTATAATACTAGAGATACTAGATAAAAAGAGCCATTTGTCTCTCCATCAGCTCTTCTAACTCTTGCTTCTTTTCTACAGTTTGTTTTATCAGTTTTCTAATTTGCTGATTTTTTTCATCATAAAAATATATGTACATATTTACTGAAAGTGTTTACTGGGAGATGGATTTTTTATAAGTGTGAATAAGGAATATTTTTTGTTCTACAATTGGAGAAGCTCAGTGTGTTGATATGCAAATATATTACATTATAAAAAGCAAGTATGGTGAAATTATTCGTTAAGGAAATAGCACATGTTAAACTTCATGATAACTTTCTTTCATGGAAAGAAATAGAAAATGATATGCTAATTTTCTTTCCAAGTTATTTCATTATGTTCCACGCAGCAGAGAAAATTTCTCCTTTCAAATCTGCACAGAGCATCTCGATTCCTATGTTATACTCATTTTGCTTCAATGCAAATCTTGATTAAACTTTATGAGAAAATTGAAATTCAATACACGCTTCCTTCCAACCATGTCCACTCATTGACATAAACTGTATTTGGAAGTTAAACTGTTCATCATCTGACCTAAAGCTTCATCCTCTGAAAGAAGGACATCATATCAAAAACCACCCAGTTATTCTGACTCATTTTCTAGGACCCCCGTCCTTATTAGTAACTTATAAGTAAGAGTATTTCTTAGCTAGAGCTCACTACATTAGACAAGCTATTACAGTCTCTGTGCTTGTGCATACTTTTTTTTTACACAGTTCTGTGGGCCAGTAAGAAAAAGCCAAGCACCTAAAATCTCAAAACTTGTTTAAAATCTTAGTGATCCTAAGTCTTAGGTAATAAAATCCTCAATCCTCCACACATGTGTCTTTGCATGTGCTGATGGGCACAATGGGCAGACCTCTTGCAATAAGAGCAGAGGGACGTCTGTTTGTATTGCGTGTCTTCCTCAGGTCAACATGCCAGGGAAATTTCACTGCCTGCCTTCACACGGGCCTTACAGCCTACCTATTTGCACATCCGAGGGAACAGCAGCCTCAGAAGCTGTGAGATTCAGAATGGCTGTGACTGTCAAGCAAACATTTGAACGCAGACTGTTACTCAGCACTAATTTTTTGGACAACCCAGAGTTGCACATTGTGCAGCGAGCTGGAAGAGCTCCTTCTGGCATGTGAAAATCCTCCCCAACCCTGACAGCCCCTCCAGCAAGCCCATGTACACAAGAAACATAAGCATCACTCTGTGTGTGACAGGGTTGCCAGAACATTATCATTTTGAATCTAGCCTCTCCACAGCCTTGCCCTCAATCTTTTCATTTGAGTAAAAAACAATACTTTTTTTCCCTTTTGTGGAAGTACAGAAGTATTGGATGTAACAAAGATAAGACTGTGGAGGAGCAGGAAAAGCTTCTGTGACATGTACTGCCAGCCCCAGACTTTGGGACTTACTTCCATAAGAGGTCAAAGGGATTATGACTAAGGACACTGAAAAAGGATTTTGCATTCACATGTAAATCAAGAACATAAACTAATGCTTTAGATAGGATAAAAATGTAAATCTCCATACCTCAGAGCATAAGCCAGTCATTGCCACTTCTGTCAGAGAAAACAAGAAAATCCGCCAGCAGCCAGGTCGGCAGTTTGCTGTGCATTCCTCTGGAGGATTTGTCGCTGTCAGGCTCATGCCACTGTGCCAGACGGAGCACTGACCTGATCCAGAGAGGCAATTTCTTTGTTTTGAAATTTCCTCTATTTTGACATAACAAGGTCTCTGATCCTGCTTGGTAAAATCACTCTCTTGTTAAATTTAACTAAGTGTTCATTAAATTGTGTTACAGTGTCATTCTAATGTTGCCAAAATCTGCTTGTACCCAAATTTATATTTAGGCCCCTAGATATGTTCAGCTGATTACACATTCTTTGGAGGCACAACCTTTGATCTCTTTTTTCTGCACGAGAGTGTTTTAGCATTGCTGGCAATCCAGATAGTCTAGCTCTTCAATCTTCCATTTACTTGCAGAAATTATGTGACATTTCCATGTTGGAGTAGGGACTGCACTGGCTCCAGAATCACTGTCAGCAGGGGCCCCTGTGTCCAGGAACAGCCACACAGGTACCTCATATTTGCTCTATCCCAGGTCCAAGAACAATATGATGCTTGGTAAACCTGCAAGCATAGTGTTATGTTATTACAGGTATTTATATAATGAACCAAATTCTGAGCTTCTGTAAATTGATATCCATCTAACTACACAGCCATTTCTGGAAAACCACCCAGATGGGTGCAAATATGCCAAATGTTACGTCTTGATGTGTACTATATAGCCCTATTTTCTATTTAGCTAGCAAAAGTTACTAGTTACTTCTAGAGTTTTTTACATTTTAGTACATGTTGGCAGTCTTAAAGTCCAGGAACAAATATTTTTTTTATTTTAAAAAGTAGTAGATGAAGATGAAAGTGCTCTTCATTATGATGTTGTAGGTTAAATCTTTATTGGGTAAATATTTTAATATTTCCACCTCAAGAAGAGTAACCTAAGAGCATACTATTTCTATCAGCGCTTTCAATCAACATTAAAAAAACTTACAAATATCGCCTCAAGAGAGGACACTGATATTCTCATGTCAGACGTTAAGGCTAACAAACTGCAAATGAAATGCAGGGTATTAACCTTTATCAGTTGTGAAGTCATCTGCTATTTTATGTGTCCTGCAAAGAGCAGAACAGTATTATCAATCTATTTTTAAAATAACTTTAAGTGGAAATAGACAAAAGAAAACCTTAGCTAGGTTAAATAATTGACAGAATGTAAGGAAATAATAAAATATGTATCTCAAATAACACAGAATAAACTTATTATCAGTAAACAGCATTCAAGTTTCATACAGTTTCAAGAAGTATTTCTTAGGTACTTACAGAGAAAATGTTCTTATTATACCTAGGTATTAAAGACTTCCTAAAAGCTCAGCAAGAAGTTTTCATATAAATTGAAAGAGATGGTCTTTATTATTTGACAGTTATATTAGTATGCAAGTAAGGGTTGGCATCCAGGTACCTAAATGCTAATGGGTTATTTGAGATTCCTTAGTACAGTCAACCTGGTCTCCTTTAAACCATCCTTTATCATACTGTTCCTTGTGTCTCAGAACTTGCTGGGTTGGAAGCTGAATTTTATCTGCAGGTTGCTATGATAAACTCCTGATCACTATCCAATTTAATTTCTGAGACTTTTTCATGTTTTTATACTACCATCACGTACTTTCAGAGTTTACTGGTCATTAAACAAAGACAAGTAATTAAATAAAAAAATGTACTGTAAAAAAAATAAATCTTGTCCATTGTGATCAATCAAGTCAAACAGGGCTGATGTAGCTCGTATTTTATATCTTGGTCAGAGTTTCCTTATACAAAGAAATGGTACTGTTATGAAGTACTTCAGCATCACAGGGACTAAGGTCCTTCGGCTGTTATTCCACTGGGCCTCTTCTACATTTAAGGATTTCACAGAAAAACATGTGATACATTTAAATCAGGAGGTGACAAATATGCTGCTTAGATATCTCTTGGGAAGATTTATGGTGGTAGTAAAAATGAAGGAGACTGCAGTATTGTTGGACATGGAAACCGTCAACAGAAGTAAGGGTCCAGGGGCCAGGGAAACACGTTCAGACTGGATTTTTAACTATAGAAGAATTACTGTAGTTCTTAGGATGTGGAGAAATCCACCACTGACAGCACTGTAATTTCTCTTTAATGGTCAGAATTTTCTTTGAAAATTCAGTAAACTGTGAATTAAATATATGACAGATTTTCTGTTAGTGAATTGTACATCAGTATTAAATTCTGGTACAGACGTAAGGCTTTCTAGGACCTAGGAAATGAAGAGTTTTGTTAAGTAGACATAATGTAAACAATGGCATAAGTATACAGAATAAGTTTTGAAATGGACAGATAAAAAGGAATGCTGATGTTCTCATGTGGGCCGTTTCAGGTAACAAGCTCCAAGGCCGTTGGAGAATTGAGTTGTCACTCTGTGCTAACTTACTATTTATTATCAGTTCCTGGAAAAGTGTTGATGCAGCAGACTATTTGCTCAGTGCCAAGCAAACTTGGTAAATGGTACACAGAGCTGGCTTGTGTCCTTGGTCTCCACTGGCCACAGATGGGTATACTCACATGTGGGAGAAAAATCAATTTAAAAAAAATAATGAAAACAATATTTTTCGGAAGTTTGAGTACAAGATCAAAGATCGTGCTGTTTCCATTTTATCCCATATCCAATATGATCCCTAAGACTGCATGTTGCTTCTGAGCCAGTTATATAAAGATATTTCAAGGATGAAAAACCCCAAAAGAGTAACATTGATGAAAACTCATATAACCCATTATTGAGCAGCAGTGGTATGAGACTAGTAACTATGACAAAATTATAACATTCAGCTGTTTAAAAGATGTCTACAATGATCTGTCTCTTAAGGAAACTATTAAAGGCTTCTTCTTTTTTTTCTTTCTACACTCATTCTATACAATAAAATTGCTACCAAAGTCCAGATCTCAATTTTGAAGAATGCATTCAAGAATTCAGAACTGCCAAGCTAACTTTCTTTCCTACTTTCTGCAGAACTCATTGATATGTCTGCTTATAAACAGGTTATGTAGACAGTATATTGTGTTTTCTTTCATACTTACATTTATATTTTTTTTATATTTTCAGATGCATAGTGTATCTTGCAAGGAAACTGACTTACAGTTTTTCATATCAGAGTCTTCAGGGTGATTTCTTTTTTCTCCTTTTGAAGATTGTCTTTTTCTGTTTTTATACTTTAGAGAGGAGCTTTGGCATATCATGTCAAAGTGTGGATAATATTCTTGGAGAAGTCGAGGAAATTTGAGGAGGGGTAATTTTGGAATTCTAATTAGGGAGTCTTGAAAGTCTTTACTTCTGACAACATCAGAACCAAATCTGGAATAAAGTCACTGGATTTGGCAGATGATGGAGGGAGCAGCAACAAAGCAGTTGATGGAGGGAGCATGATCCTGGTTCACCTTTTTTTCTTTCCTAGTATAGACCCTCATCTTTAAACTGTAACAATTGTCAGCAGCAATAACACAGTAGGCAGGTAAGAGACAACCAGATTTCTGTATTGCCTGACCAGGTTGCTTTCCTGGCTCTGGTGCCAATTTTTATGGTCAGAGCTGCTCCATGTCCAACACCATTGTACCCTTTTCACTTCTAGATCATCTTTTTCAGTTTACTACTACCTCAGGTTCAGATCCTCTACTTTTGAGCAGACTGTTAAATCAGCAGTTAAATGAATCACTGAAACATCACTGAAAGGAGATGTTATTAAGAAGATAAATCCCCATTATCTGTATTTTTAAAGATTCCCATGATTTGAATTTTCTAGGGAGACATATATTATTCAGATCCAAAGAGGTGTGAATAGATGAGACTGTATTTGCATTAAAAGAGCCTTGAACCATAAGAAAAAGGTCATTTTCAAAACTTAGAACCCCAGAATTAAGACAGTTTTGGAAAAAAATTGTAAACTGTTTGCTTTCACTGTATATGCATTGATGTTTAAGGCTGAGATCTCCTGAGCAGCTTTGCCTTTTCATTATTTTTTGGGTTGTAGACAGCAATAAAGTCCTGCCAGATGCTTATTTGCAATTTTAGATAACTAGGAAGTAAATCACAGGATTATTATTTTTTTTAAGGTTTAAGTACAGACATTTCAAATGCTGAAGTAGTTTTCTTGTCATTATATATGAAGTTCTTAAAATGAAATAATTCAGCATTTGAATATGGTGTACTGCACCACATTGCACCAGTTACTTGTTTAGGGAGCTGTCAGTGTTACAGATGCGGGTGTAGATTATTAGAGCTAGATGTCAAAGGTGTAAAGCAGGATCAAACTGATAATCATTAAATCTGCAGGAATGGTGAAATATGGAATTAACCTAGTAGAAAAATAAATTAAAAGAAACTGTATGACCTTGTCAAGAATGTTAAATTTTTTGTATACATGAAGGAAAAAAGTTTTGCATTATAAATTCAAAGAATATTTATATTTAGCATTGCATTTGCAACATATTGAGAGTGAAATTTGGATCTAGACAGAGATTAAAAGTGAATGATTTTTGAAATTTGTTAGATTAACCTGAAACATAAACCCTTTTGTAACCAGGTATCTTGCCTGGGCCTAATCCTTTCTCATCTACAATCAAGGATTAATAAATGTTAGATTAACATTCTTTTAAAAAACCTGAATATATTTGGAAATATCTAAGACCATTGTCCATATTTTTCAAAGGAAAAAATATGCCAGCCACTTTCACAAAGGAAAGGAAAAGGTTTCAATCTTCATTTTTTTCCTAGCTTTTTGTAGCATTACTGAATAATATGAGTATGATTTGAGCAAATAGTCTAGTCAATCCCAGGAGGCAGGGCCTTAAAGTTTGAAGGCCATTTACATACAGGGCTGCAAAAGTCCATTTGACTCTGCATATTTTCCTTCAGTATGAAATGTCAATTCTTGTGATAATGGCAACAGAAATAATTTATTGATGCTTTAAGGAAAATATTGCAACATTTTCTACCAACATTAGCACAATATATTATATTCACAATATACTATATAGCATTATAACATAACTATGTAGTTTATATATATGTTATCTACAATGTGTAACACAGTAGCTTATTATGTATGTAATGTATAGTAGATGATACAATATTTTGCTGTAAATACGTAGCATTATGTTGCATACTGAAAATACTGTCAAGTGTCTGAGGGAGATTAGGGAAGAAGGAATGGCAAACTCCAGCAATGCTGATTACACCATCTACCTCAGGTTACTTTCTGTTGCTCAGAGCTGACTTAAGCTATGTATCTAAATTTATTTGCAAGACAGCTGAATAAGCTAACCTTAGCCAGTAATAGGGTCTTCTTTGTTTGACCTAGAAAATATCTCCTCTCTGGGAATGGAATAGGAAACATTTGCAATTGGGATGGATTGGGTGCCAAGCTGTATTCTTATTCCTTTTAAGTTTTATTTGCCCCTTCAGACTCATATTTTCTTCTCCCTCTTTTCTGTCTATTGCTTTCCTCCCTGACTTCACCATAGGGATAGTTTTGCAAAGGGGCAGCAAATAATGAAAAAAAACCATTTTCTTTCCAGTTCACATTTAAGTTGCTACATGCTCTCTATCAAGAATAAAATTATTTGGCCTTTGACTTTTAGCTCTCACTTAAGATTTTACAGTATCACCTCTTTAAATAAGATAGAAGTAGCAAAACGTATCCTCTGTAGACAAATAAAGTCTATGTATTCCCAGATTCTCAGTTGCAAAATAGAGGGAAATTTAAATGTATTGTATAGGGTGACTTTGAGTCCTTGTTTGAAATGAATTCTGGATATCTTTCTTTCTGGTTTTGCACCAAAGACTGGGGCGAGCCAGGAAATATGTCTGGAGTATGGAGCCAGGGAATAGTGATATTGCTACTTGCAAGGGCCATTTGTTTACTATTCAGGTTTGCTGAGAAAGAGATTTTCAATATTAGTATCTCTTCTTAAGGTATTAAGCATTGTAATCTATTTTTCTTTCTGACCCATGGTAGCTCAGCAAGGCGTTTTTTTTCCTACTACTGCCTGAGAGGTTAGAAACTATTCACCATGAAACTGGAAACAAGCTAATCCTAAATTTGATTAATTTTGACTGAAATACTTATATATTTGCCACTATGTGTTCATAGCGTGAACTTTGACTCAGCATTAACACAGAGTATATCCACCCCTGCTATTCTTTATTAATGTATTTTCTCTCTAGCAGATGTAGAAAGGTTAGAGACAAGGGCGCATTATTGACTTGCAACCACATTTTCTCGGGTGTGTTCTGTACCTGTTCTCCATTACACATTTTATTCAGGACCCCAGTAGACTTCGTCTGTGTGCTGGATTTTTTATTTGTAGCATCACAAGACAAATCCATTCTTACTTGGCTACAAAAAAAAAAATCAGCCCTTACGTCCAAATTTCACATCAGCAATGAAGTTTGCAAGTTCTACTTTATTATTAAACATTATCTTTCAACACAATGAATGCTGAGCTTTCAAAGCACCCCACAGATTATGCAAGTAGAGCAAGGGAAAATTAGTAGAGGCTGAAATTTTTAGAGACATCCATCGTGCATGTAGAATTAAAAGATTTCCACTAGGAAGTAGCAGTGTCTGAAAGGCTAGCTTTATTTTTAGATTATTTTTTCCTCCCTGCAGGGAGCCCAGTGACCTCTGTTCTTACTTACAAGGTCTGCTCTGGGGCAGTGAACGACACTTCTGATAACAGGGAAAAGGTTCTGACTGCAAGCAAGAGAAACAGTAAGCTGAACTCCTACCTTTATCATCTCCCTCTTGTCTTGCACCATGGCATGCTACTTTGGCTTTTGCTCCTGTATATTTGAAATCTGGGAAACAGTACTGAGAAAAACACATTTTTGGTGCCATTATTTATGAGAATGCTAGCAGCACACACTGCACTACTAACAGTAGAAGCTCTACAAACTATGCTTCCATAGTTTTATGGTGACTGTTTTCTAGCACTTGCTGCAATAAGACAATTCTAAATGAAAAGTGAATATTATAATCACGTCACTACTATAATTTTTTTATGTTTATACGCTACAAGTAGTCCCAGTTTGTTGATATTGCTTCACAGAAGAGTCACTTTCTGTTTTTACATGTAGGCTTTTTCTAACTTAACCTCACAAACTGTTTTCTACAGTTTCATTCTGTATAAGAAACAGATGAGTATCCTAATGGTACTAAGAAACTTGAAATTCCATTAGAACTCACACTGAGTGCTGCAGGGAAGGAATAAATTTTTCAAAATAAAGCCCTCTTTTTTGGGGGGTGGGTGTGAGGTGAGAATGGATTTCCTTTTTAAGTGATAGAAAGTTACGGATCAACATGTCTGCTCTAATAGCAACATAATTTTAAGTGACGAAACTGAAAGTATTTTGCCTTTGATGTAGTGAAAATGAGGCAAAATAAAAACAGAGCAGGGGCATGAAACAAGGCACCATACCACTTGAATCGTTTTACATAACATATATATTTATAATGTATATATAAAATTTATAGGTCTGTGTGTTGCTGAGGTCATGAAGAAATTTTGACAATTAAATCCTAAAGACAGACAACTTTATGCTTTTTATAACTTTCAAGTTTTTCTCAAAGTTGTGAACACTTAACCTTCTTTAGATAGACCTAGGAGGCTGTTAAATTTTTATTCCACTCCATCTCTAATGTTAGTTCTAGTTTGTACAGTCTCTTACACTAACTTTTCCTTAAAAGTCCTCAAAATAAATTCTTTGGCTGTGTCTGCACTGATTCAGGAACTAGGAAATTTTCTTTCACATTTTCTGGTGCAGCACAGATTATCTTGTGCATGTGTCTGAATGGCCATCAAACAATATTTCATTTTTTAATGCCACATTAAATGTGAATTAAATGTAGGGAAGCTCGATGCACAGCTTCAATGGGCCTAATAAAGAATGGCAGCAGCCACCTGACCACCTCTCCCTCCTCTTTTTTACCCATTTTACCAGTTACCTGATACCAAACAAGTCCTTTTTTTTTTTTTNTGGAAAAGAGGTTCTTGAGGTTTCATCCTCCCACTCGGTGCTAACGCTGCAGTAAGTGTCACTACATCTGCTTCAGTAACTTTATTCCAAAGTGGGTTTTTTTAGCTGGCTGTTGCATAAACTCCTGACAACTTCCTTTTAATCCACAAAGAAGATTTCCATGCTGCAAAAATCTTAATCTAAAACTCTTATTATATGTTCTTCTTAGAGGCTGATAGGTTGTCTGTCATTATCATTTCTTATGTGGTTTATTTAATGAAGAAATTCACTTTCTTAACTACTGATGTCTAGTTTATGAAATTTACAAGTTTAAATACACACATGTAGTATTTGTAGGTGATCTGAGGAGAACTTTATACCATGAGAATGTATGTGCCTTCTCTTTTCCTGAAGCTGAAGATACTTTTTAAACTCAATCCTATTTGTTCTTGCTTGTTGTCAAGTGGTTTCACTTCAGATTATAAAATGCATACATATTTCACACAAGATTATGAAAAAAAAGGAGTTTCTAGACTTCTTTCAGTGCTAGCTTTCTGCATACCTTAGGCCTCTGAATGCCATCAATTTGACTGCCATTACTTTTGTTGGTTTAGAACTGAATAACATTTTAGTGAATATAATGAACTGATAGAGAGAGGTGAAGAAAAATTTATCAGCTCTGTCCAAAGAAACAAGCACAATTACCTAAAAAGTATTTTTACTTTTATTTCTAATTTTCCTCATTTCAGGCTCTGTATTTCCTTTCAAACATGCTATTTCTGGGAAATAGAAAATCTCGCAGTCCATTTGAAGCAACAATCAATAGACAGAAAGCTTTAAAGAGGAAAAAATGACAGCCTCATGGGCTATGCTTAGCTAATTGTAGTCATCTATACATGATCCAAAAAGTTGAACTTAATTTTTTTTTTTAACTAGAGTATTAAAAGGATGCCTTCTAACATTGACTGAAGTCTGTGTCAATAGAAACTTTGTCTTTACCTACTAAAAAAACCCATGATGCTATGCTTCCACAATCTTTGAAAAGTAACGTGGAGGAACATATTTTGTCTTCTGGTTACTGTCTTACATTTTCTTCAGTGAAAAAATTAATAATCTAATGTTCGTGTGGAATTCTTTTCCAAAGCTAAAGAGATATTTCTGTAAATTCAAGAATTGAGAGTGTAGAGATGCCCTATGTAATTTGCTAAGTCCTCAGTTTATATTATGGTTAAATATTTCATGTGAGCAAAGAATTCTGAAATCACTCTAAGAATAAGTAGCCAGACAAAAAATAACAAAGTTAAATAATTTAAAGTAATAAAAACTAAAAATGCAAGATGAATACATGAGGCAATAAAAATGTGTTAGATTTTAACTAAGAATAATTATCAATTTAATGTGTTCGCCTTCCATTAGCCTTGCACTAAGATAAAGACCTCCTGTATTTTCACTTCTCTTGCTTATATATTCACCACCTTGAAAAGAAAGTATCAATCTGAGCTGTTTCAGCCTACCTTCTCTTGCCCGGATTGTGCAGATGGCCAGGAAAACTTTTCAAAATAAAAGGCGAGGTGCTGACGGCTTGAACACTGTCATTCTGAATTGTCTTCCCTGTCTGGCTTTGCTTGGGATGACACTGAATCAGACTTTGGTTTGCCTTCACCAGTGCTTTCATCTGGGAGCACTTCCAAAGAGCATTGCCAGCAGGTCTCAGAACATGCCCACAGGCAAGGTCAGCTCCCCAGGGTAATAACTGCCTGTCAGCTACATTAGAAAAAGAAAACCATTTTTATAGAATGTAGGACAGCTAACCTAGCAGTGCAGTATTTGAAAAATATAAATTCCTTGCCCATTCAATAAATTGTCCGGAATGGTTTGTTTAATAGATCCCCTTTTATGTAATAGGCAAGTGCAAAATGAACTTCAGGAATAATTGTTTTAGTATTTTTCTTTTAAATAATCACTTTTAGAAATATATATCTAAAGATACAACCACAGGATGAAACAACATCTATGGTCTGCGTTAAAAAGTCAGCAACAACTGATCTTATTGCACTAGAAACAGCAATTTTGCCATTGATGTTTCTTGATGTTTTTATCTTTCATTCGTATAAAAGACATAAAAACTCTATATCCCAGAATGATTATTCCAGTACATTTCAAGGAAACAAATACTGAATTAAAAAGGAAATATATGAGTAAGACCTCATTCCCCTAAATATTGATTGGCACAGCCTGAAGACAGTAGGCCATGAGTGTAATTATTCCATATGAAGTGCTTTCATTATAACCCTGATTTTTCATAAATCCCTTTCAATATTTCTTGGGTATAAATTGTTGTCAAAGAATCCAGTTCACTGACAAGTCACTCCCAGCATTCTGAGAAAGGGAGAAATATAGACAAATACACAGAGTCAGTACAAAAATATATTTTTAATGCTATTTCCTGCTGTTTAAAGAACTGTGGCTAAAGACAGTCTTTCAATTTGATAATTCAAAAAACTTTAGCAGAATTTTAATTAGAACCGTCTATAAAATAAAGGTGTGGGTTTTTTCTTTCATTTTTACTTCATATTTGAAAATATCATATTGGAGGACATACAATCCGGTTACATCTCCTGTCTGTTGAATTACAGGAGATGATTCATATATAAAACAAATTAAGTAAAGAATTGTTCTGTGTAGGGGCAGATTTAACTGGTGGTTAAAGAGAGGAAATGGAGTAATGGGATCAACTTTTAGCCCTGTCAGTTTTCCTGTGTTTTGGTCAATTCGTTTACTGTGTCTGTCTGTCACTGAGTAGATAGACTGTTTGAGACTGTATCCATTTCATACTGTATGTCTCCATGTGTGTGTATTTTTCCATTACTGCAACAGGTTCATTGTTTAAGTTAAAATCTCTTGGCACCTCTAAGATAAAAATAATAATGTTGACACTTTGAATTTTCTGCCAGATTATAGGCAATAAAACAACAACAAAAAAATCAAACCCAAACAATAAAAATCCAGAAAGAATGATGTATTGAATAAGGAATACACAGTCTAGGGAAATGCACAGTTACAATTGCTAAGCCATCAGGTACACTAATCTAAACTCTGCATGTATATCAACTGCAAGCTATTTACACTGTACCAGACAGTTTTTATTTCTCCTGTGGGAGTTTTTTAGAGAAATTATGTGACTGAAAGTTTACAAAAATTATTTTAAAAAAATAAATGAAAGAATCTTGAAACTTTTTAGTGTTCCAACTTGTTTAAGGTTTTTGTTGTTTGACTTTATATTACTGTAACCTAAAGGTATGTAGATATTTGACAGTCTATTATCACATATTGCTCTGATTATTTTCAACAGGGCTTTCTCTTAGTTTTTAAGTCACTTTTTATTTTATTGTAGCATATATAATTTTACAATATGTTGAAACAATGTCATAAAATCTGATATACGAAATGTGCCTACAAACTAATTCAATCAAGAGCTTACGGCAAGATGAACATTTGTACAATTTATACTGAGAAAAACCAATACTATACTATATGCTTTGATTTGTCATTGCCATAACTTTATTTTATTAGCTACCATTTAAGGAGAATCTGACATCTCGAACTTACAAAAAGAAAAAAGCTAGTGGTCATTTGACTAATGCAGTTCCCTACACCTCATGCAGCCACATGGCTTCTAGTACCAAGAAACTCCCACTCTAAATAAAATAAAAAGTGAGAGATGTGATCACAGTCAAAATAAGAAGCAGAATATTATTATTCTCTCTACCATTGATCTTCACACACACACACACACACACNACACGCACACACACACACACACACACACACACACACAGAGCATACAGAAAACTGAAAAAATGTAATGATCGCTGAATCTCTTTTTATAGCATTTGCTGAAATACTATCTTTTTACACAGCCTGGTTAGATATTTATATAGGCTTTGATTACAATAAATTAAGTGTTGTCATTTTGAGTAAAAGTAAAGATGTACTAATGAAGAAATTTGGCTGATTAATGGTATTTACAATGTCAATGGTGTGCTTTTCAGAACATCCAATCAATGTGATCAGTTTATGGATACAAACTCCATTTGTGGAGAGAAATAGGCCCATGCCCCAGTGCATGCTGGGTCATCCATCTGGAAAGTAGTTTTTGAGAAAATTACCTGGGAGTCCTGGTGGAACAAGGTTGAGCAAAAATCAGCAATGTGCCCTTGCTGCAGGGAAGCCCAGTGGTATCCTGGCTGTAATAAACAAAGCACTGAGAGCAGGTTGAGAGAGTCAGTCCTTCCTCTTCTCTTCAGAACTAGAGAGTCTAGGAAAGGGCCACAAAGATGATTAAGGCATTGGTGGTCTCTCCCGTGAACAAAGACTAAGAGAAATGGGACTGTTCCGCCTGGAGAAGGGAATTCTCAGAGGGGAATTCATCCGAATACATAAATGACCGAAGGGCAAGTGTAAAGAAGGCTCTTTCCAGTGCTGCCCAGTGACACGACAAGAGACAGTGGGCATAAATAGATATACTAGACGCTCTTCCTGAACATCAGGAAACACGTTTTTACCATGAAGGTGACTTATGTTACTGAAAGAGGTTGTGAAGTCTCCATTCTTCGGGACTTTTAGAAGAAATCTCTTCACGGTTCCAGGCAACTTCTTATGCGTGGCCCTGCCTGAGTAGGGAAATTGGATCAGATGACCCCTAGAGCTCCTTTCCATTCTATGATTCTGTGAGCTGAATGTTTAGTAATTTTGTTCAGAGCACTGAACAGGTAGCTGCCCGCTGAATCAAGGCAAGTGTTTTTGAAGATCTTGCGTATTCTGGCTGAGGGAGGATGACTGACTTCTGCCACATGTTCTTAAGGCATTTTGAGGTCTTACTTTGCCTCATATTGCTGTCTCTGCCAGAGAGTGTCTGACATTTGTCTACTGGAGCAAGAGAAAACAGTTTTGAGTGAGATGTCTCAGCTCTCAGCAGGAAGTAAGTAGCTAGCATGGTATTAGTTTGTTGACCTAACCCAATGAATAGAGAGCATTATGCATGGATTTCTTACATAATACTATGCCATGCTGGAAATTTGAGGGTAGTATTATTTAAGAAATTTCTTAACTGTAACTTCCTGCCAAATGCACTGTTCTAAATGCATCACATGTCCAGGAGAGGCTGTATTGCATCATTGCTCTGTCATTGTCAATTACACAGAACTGTGCTCAGCTGAGCTATGGGGCTCCTAATTTTTTTTACTGTTCCTAGTATTGTTCTTCAAGAGGGTATCAAAGGTCATATTGCTGTGGGGTTTTTTTCTGCTAACAAGAGGAGAAACTGTCAGCTCCTTTTCCTCCATTGCACCATCCTCTTCAGCTCCCCGGACAGAACAGGTCACTGTCAGCCACCTCCCTGCTGACAGCCCGTCAGGTTGTGTGCTTTCTCTCTCAGACCTGAGAAAAGTTGCCACCCTTGACTCTCTTATTCTTATTATTGAGCATGGAAAAACAAAAGTTTCCGGGTGAGGTATATCCTCATGTGTCTGCTGCAGGTCACCCTGCAGCATAGTGTCCTGTAGAAACAGCATCATGCATGCTGCCTCCCAGATTGAAGCTGGCCCTAGAACTGCAGAGAAGAGCTACATGACTGATGATGTCTGGTCAGCTAGAACGGATCGCACTGTGCTTGGGAGACCTTTGCACCAAAGATAGGTGACATGAGCTTTTCCCATTAATTCAGCCCAGGAGCACTGAAATACAGTTCGGAGAGACACAATTCAGCAAGATGGAAGTAAAACAGACGTGAGAGCTGGCAGTGCAGACACCTATTGTGAGCTAACTCACAGTAAAACAGACACCTTATGGAAGAGCAGTCTCTGTTGCAGCTACCTTATATGTAATTACAACTATAGATTCTCCACTAGATATATGATTAACAGCAAAGGAAATTCCTAGATGAATTTAAAAAGGCCAGTATGAAACAGTAAGACATATTTGCTGCAAGCATGTTTAATTTTTAAGTATATTACAGTATACCATATAACCCTAAGGTGAATTTGGTAATGGAGAAATGACTCTCAATGACTAGTAAGTGTCAGAGTGGGCAGGCAAGTACTGGGCAAGGGCACCCTTACTGCCATAATATGCATTATTTGACTCGTTTAAAAAGCATTTATTTTCTCAAATGTAGCACTTAACCATTCTAGAATACTGAATAACAAGCATTTGCTAATGCTTTCCTAATTAGTTTCTAACTAAATAGGTTTACTTGTAATCATAAAATCAGGCTGTGAAGGGAACTCTAGACACTCAAAGATCATCCTGTTTCAGGGGGCTGTTAATTATTATTATTTTTCAGAGAGAAGGTACCAGACATAATGTACATAATAGGCATTTCATGCTGTGCTTAATTTACATATTGAAGTACTTTATTGAGGCAAACAGACAACTAAATATCAGCTTGAAACTAAAATTTGTTAGTTTGTTTTTACAAAAGAAAGAATTTAAAGTTGATATGCTTGATGGCATGATCCCAAATAAGCACTTCATATGAATTGAGAAATAACCGTACAAGAATATCATAAAAGCAAACTTCCAGGATTATATAAAAAGTTTTATCAACAATTCCTGTTCTATATTCTTCTCTTTTTCTATGAATTTTGTCCTTTTATTCCTATTATGACTTCTGGGAATAAATCATAAATCCGTCACAGGGCACTCTCTAAAAATAAATGAACTTCATAATTGTGTCACGTAAAGGAATATATGAAACATTTAAAAAATCCTATTCTATACTTAACTGCTAATTTCCAGTGGAATTTATCTGTAAAACACCTGAAACATAGAATCTTTATGCTTATGACAATAATTATTGAAAAATTACTTTGAATCAGATGTACATATTTTGAA
Source organism: Edolisoma coerulescens (assembly GCA_013397115.1). NCBI lineage: Eukaryota > Metazoa > Chordata > Aves > Passeriformes > Campephagidae > Edolisoma > Edolisoma coerulescens. The sequence continues at coordinate 364,037 of VWZW01002447.1, forward strand.
TTTGAACATCAAAGCAGAAAAATCATAGCAACGCAACACCAATAATTTAAGTGTGAGTTGCTGATTTACAGATCATGACACTAAACAATCCACTTGAATGTTAATTTCATGGAGAGTATTTGCTGTGCAAGAATAAGATCCTTTATGCTTTTTAGTTGAAACACCATGACCAGAAAAGTATTTCCTGTTCCTACCTGTAAATAGTAAAGCATTTCACAGGTACAGTTTTTGAACTGCCATAGTGAGGGGACCACGGCTGAATGGATACCATTTGTGAGATTTAGACCTCTATTTCTAGTGTCATTGAGTGCAGTGGAGGAAAAAAAATTATACCATATAAAGAATGTTTAGTAATACTTTTAATTAAAAAATAGAGAGGACATATCTTGGGGCTGCAACTACTGAAACATTCTGAATGTTTTCTTGCCGAGTCTACAGTTTTTAAATTAAATATTAACATCCTATAGGACCCTTTTGAAATTGTTCACAAACAGGATGCAATTAAGCTAAGATTTTCTGTTTACTGTGAGGGTGTTTGGATGAGGTGGGTAACCAACAAAAAAATACCCCAAAACCTACAAAAGAACCAAAGACCACATCACTATATGTTTACTTTTAGATTTGCTGCTTCATATAGAATACACAGTATTATTTTATGTTGATAATGAGTGTTTCTGTGTGCAATAGATTTAAAGGTATTAGAAAACAGTAAATTTTTTATCCTGTCATCTAGAAAATAAAGTATGGCATGCCTAGAAGTTACTCATGGTTAGAAGAGTAACTCTATATTAACTAAAAATAGCAGAAAATAAGATTAATGAAGCTGATGAAGCTACTAGGAACATTAAAACATCTACACGTGATATGCCCTTTGAACTAACCAATCAGCATTTTGTAAGAATGTAGATGTGCTGTTGTAATTCCTGTTTTGTGTTTATCTATATGACATCTGTCTTGTTTATTTCAACCATCTATTTAGATGAAAATGTTCTGGGCTATAATTTTCTGATATAAGACATGCAATCAAATCTATACTACACCAAATAGTCCAAGGTCTGTTTTTCTACTCTTTATTCATGAGTTACTCCATAGATTAAAAAACCAGGAAAATTCTATTTCTGACTGAATGAAACAGGACCGTCTCCTTAAATAAATGTATTAAAATAAATACATATAATTAATATTAGTTACCATACCACTTTTTGCTAAATAAAAGATAGGATCTCATTTCTATTATCATGCTATTTATATAAAAGCTTTCATCTTCTAAGGGCTTCACAAATACTAATAAAGCAAGCTAGTCAAAACTTCAATATATTTTTTGCGTTGTATAAATGGAGTGTTAAGATTAATGGCTTTTTTCAAGGCCATATATCTAAGGGTGGGACAGATATTCGTGGGCTTCTCAGAGTTCAGTCCACAAACTGTAGAGAAGCGTGCTGAAATTCTGTTAATGACTCAAATAGTTTATAGGTAGGTGTGCACAACTGAATTTATACTATGTAGTGAGGGATGTTTTGCAGATCTGCTGTTTTTAATACAGATTTTATGATGCTTTTAGATAAATGAACATTGGCCTTATAAATTGCTTGCAAGGCACTTTTGCTTTTGAGAAAAATAAACCATCAGTTCATAGACTCCAAAAATATTGCATTGTATTTGAATTAAGTTCTTGCACATATCTTTATGTCAGAAGACAAAAATACTGTGCTGTGCTAAGAAGTATAACATAACAAAGATTACCAGGCCCTATCTGGTATCAGCTGGTTTGTAGAAGAACATATGCATTATTTTAATATTTCTTTTTATGCTGTTATCACTTGGTTCTGGATGACAAATTCGCAGAGGTGAAATCTGGCGCAACTCATTGACAATTTGTCTTCAATTTTCTTGGACTTCAGAAGGATTTTGAGTATATGTTTCTCTTCTGCAGTTTTAGGAATCTTTTGCTGATGCCCACTGTCTCACCAAATCCAAAGGCATGAGCCCTGGTGCTACCTATCCTCAGGTGTCTGACTGGGAGAAGTACACTTCAATTGAACTGGTAAAGGACATATTAGCTGGGTAAAAGATTAATAATTAATTAGAGCTTTTTAGGACACATATTAGACAGTAGTTTAAATATGATGTTCAATGTCGTGGTTTATGTGTGTATGTATTAAATTTATTTTTGCTATCAGTCAAATGATTTCTCAAGCCCTACCTATAAAAAGGAAAAAACAATGAACAAAAACCCAAAAAAACCAAACCCTGTCCATGTGTGAGAGATGCCACAACGTTTTCTATCAGCAGTCTGGTTGTCTACCTCTTACAGTCCTGGAGGAGGCTTCAAGATCTTATTTTTTGTCCCCTTGAAAAAATCCTGAAAATCTCAACTATTTCTTGAAATGGTTTGATTATTTCCAAATATAGGGAGTGTAGGGAGGATTGTTCTGAACTCTGGATGTTTTTTCAGTATCTGACATAATACAAAGAAAATGATAAAATTTAAAGAATCTTAGCACTAACTTCACAGCTCATCTACAAGCATGTCTGTGTGTGTGGTGTGTGCATCTGTGTACACATGCATTTCCTCATAGGCTGAAGGTGATTTTTACTGTGGATTTACCATTCTATTTAATAAGGGCTTTAGGAATGATTTATTCAGTGTTATTTATACAAAATTTTAGAAACATCAACATTTCATCATACATCAGAAATTCATATGAATTTAAATGAGATTTTGTGTCAGTTTTTGACAAAAAGGCATCTGTCTCTCCACGATGACATTGTGATGTCTGATTCTTTTCTTAAAAATGTGAAGATCAAAGATTAAGAGTTTTGGGGAATGTATCCAAAGAACAGTGCCAGTTCTTGTCAAAAATTACTTTTCTGACAGTCCTTCAAAAATAAAGGTGAGTATGACTTCTTAGCAAAGCACAGTTTATGAACACCTTTGTTGTTTTGTTTCTGTTTCTCATGTTAGCAGCTTCACAATTTCTGTACTCAAACTCATTAAACCTTTCTTTCCTTACCACCACCACCAAATACCCTAAGGATCTAAAAAGAGGAAGTTAAAAGGGCACGTCCTTTCTTTTCTGTATTCTTTTAAGCATGTTCTTGTGTGTACTTAAAAAAAACCAAAACACTGAAATTACTTCCACACCTTTACACATGTATCTTTTCAGTCAGCTCTAGTTTCCGTGGGATTTTTTACTTTTCTTCATTCTTGATAATGCACGCTCTCATTAAATGATCAGAAACACTTAGGAGTTATCATACTTTTGTCTGCAGAATTAGGTGCTTAATTTGACATTTCTGCATACTTACTCCAGAGAATGTGTATTGCACTCAGAGACTAGGGCACATGCTTTTTCAGAATTAGGTTTTCTGACTTCGGAAATAATTTTCTGTTACAAACATTTTTTTCCTGTAGCATCACACAGCTCATGAGGCTATATCTCTGTCTTGAGTGTAAACAACTACAATTACATCTAAAGGTAATTAATTTTATTTCAAAAGGATATTCTCTTATCAATCCTCTGCTAATCTGCAATAGTTGCATCTTCTGAATTTATGCAGCTGATTCCTCAAAGGAATTCTGTCTGTTTTGTCTTTTACATGCCTTTTTCCTTGTATATCACTGCTATGAATAATTATGTTGTAAATTTATTTTGACTGTGACTACATTTCATGTTAAGTTGTGTACTTGGTTTATAACATATTCTTCATTTACACAACAGTGGATATATTGGAAAATGTTTTCCCAAAACCAAACTAAATCATATTTATACACTAAATGTTGAGTACATAAATAATTATAAGCCCTTTGTAGCTAGCGCCCACACAAAGCTTTAAAAATGTACCAGCATACATGCTGCTATTTATTTTCTAATGTACTTAAGAAAAAATATATTTGCCATGGAAAATGTGTCAATGCATAGCAAATTTGTCACATTAGCTCTCTGAAATATCTATAAATAACCACACTCACCAATATATTATGCGCACTTCTACATATATTTACTGTTGAAAAAGAAATCAGTATATTGTTGTCAGTTTTAAACTTTTTAATACAAATTCTTTTAAAAAATATTTTCCTCACTTTATTTTAAAAACTCTTTATTAACAGTGAGGTGAAAAGTCACACAATGGAATAGAGAATCCAAAAAGGGACAGCACAATGTTGTATGACATTTTAGCGCACTTCGGTGCCACCATTTTTTATCCCCATAGAAATGCAGCAAATAATGAAAAATGCTGCTTCATAGATTTCAAACGTATATTTTAGATTAAGGTGACAAACATATGATCACTGTTCCTACGGATGAAAATGGGCATTTGCATCTTCAGGGAGACGTAATTGTTTTATTCTACAAATCTACAGATGTTCATTCAATAAAATCCATATATCTTTTCCCTCTTAGAAGCCTTCACAAAATAAAATGCCTTAAAAGAAATCTTTGAATGAAATAATGTGCCACTCACTCAGGCATTTTTATCCTCCTCCACCTTTTTTAGCTAGTCTGTGAAATAGGGATTTTACTAAGCTTTTCCCTTCCTGGTCCTTTTAAAAATTCTGAGGAATAGGGAAAGAAAATATTCATTTGGAAGAAAACGAAGTAAGGGAAGAGAATTTTCTCTCCATGAAGACACAAAAAACTTAACAAGGCAATAAAACTAAGAGTAAGTGATTGAGAAGTTAGGTTTACATTCTTCCACCTTGTCCTGTTGTGGGTAAACTTTAGGCTTTATTAGGTTTATACGAACAACTCTCAGACGAGAGTTAAGATAAAAGACAATCTGTCTTTTATCATTCAATCAAAAATAGCTGCTTTGGTGTACTATAATCATCATTTTCTTATAGGTTTTGTCTCACATGGTTACTGCATCCCACAACGATAGAAATGGAGTTGATTGGACACATCCCTGCAGATGGATCTGTTGATGTAAGTGGCACTAAAATGTGAATACCTACATGTCTATAGCAGGAAGAGAAAACCTCCTGAGGATGCAGAGGCTTTGGTTGCAGAGAAGTCCATGGAAGGGCTCCTCTTGAATTTAATACAATTTAGGTCAGAGTCTTGAAAAGGAGTCATAATTTCTACTTTAAAGTAAGTAGATGAGAAGGTTCAAAGTAGTAAACTTAATAATTCAAAGTCTTTGTGTCATGACTCATGTGAGGCTTTCACCTCCACCACTCCCCATCCACAAACAGGGTATTTTCATCACTTATTGGGAATAGTCCAGCACTCTGCTCTTCCTAAAGGTGACCTTTTATCATGAAGCAAACTGTATCAAATCCACGACACGGATACAGTTCTTGATCCTAGGTCCTCAGCCTGATTAATCTATCAGAGATGCAAACAGAATTGCAAAAATGAAAACAAGAAAGTACTACATGTTAATCTGAAAAATTTATGATTGCAGAGCATCCAGGCACCCAGAAAAAGGAAATAAATTGTTCCTAAAAAATAAGTAAATCTGTATAGAAGAAAGTAGAAAGGAATGGTAGAATTCTGAAAACAGAAAGTAAAGACTAATGGAAGAAAAAAAGTTTTAAACTAAAATACCTGCTGCACATTTATATTTACAAATACCATTTATGCAAAGAAATTTAGATATTAAAGGTTCTGGCATACCATGTCAGGTTTCCATGTCTTTATAATGTTGTTGGGCACCTACTATAAATATTTTCTAAACTTCACAATCTCGGGTCTAGCTTTGATTCTTCGAGTAGAAAAACAATGACTGTTCTCATTGCTTTCAATGGGAGTAGATATAAATAAATTCTGGAAGATATTTCAATTTTAAACACAAGTCTACAAGGTCACAGAATTCCTGTTTGTTTTCTCAGATCCAAGCTCTAGACACCCAGTCATCTGACTGGGGAAAACGGAAAAATGCTTTGTGTGGGTCAGTCACCTAAAAATTGTTGCCTTGTGCCATTTATGATGCCTTCTGTCCAATTCCTGTATGTCTCTTCCAAAAGACACATACCTTCTGCAGAATCTATGACATTCACATCAGGCCACATGAGTATTTCAGATACCCTATGGTGTCTAAAGTGACCTTAAAATCTTCTCTTCAGACAACTTAAACCTAGCCTTATATCTAACGGTTTGTTTGTACAACAACATAGATACCTTTCATTTATTCTGTCAGCATAGTAAGCACGTGTTTAATTTTGAGTGGTGTAATCAGACCTTATCTCACAGAAGCATGGTAGCTGCTATTAAGAGTGAAGAACAAAGGTGTTCATGTAGCAGACACTGTATAATTTCTGTAACTTAGAACAAATTAGTCTTGAGGTCTGGAGCAAATCATAGATACAACAACTCCAGAGAATACATCCCAGATAGTGCAGGGAGCACTACTTCTTGACAGATGCATCATCACTACTTTCCAGGGACAGTAACCTTGATCATCTTTTGATGTTTTCACTCTTGATAAATTAACTATTTTCAATCTATTCCTTGAGCTTTCCAAGCAAAGGTTTTTCCCCCCAATTTTATTCAAAATGCCCAGAATGTGCATGAATCTCTTGATGCCATCACCTGACCATAAGTGAAAACCTACTGCAAAAGAGATTTTAAAACATTTCAATCCACTGTACATTCTTCAGTTCTGCTAAGCCTGCCAAAAGGAAGGGATAATAATGACATCAGTCATCATTAAATAAGTACAGGGTAAATAAATACAGTTCGTTTTGGACACCAAATGCCATGGCTCACAAGCAGATGCTGACACCCACCAACAGCAGCTCAAAAGGCAATTTCAGTTTGAGGAAGTAAGAGGGATCACCATAATGCAGCACAGCAGAATTTCTTCAGTAACACAAAGTATTAGAATCTACCTTTCACCTTGAACAAAAATCATCAATCAAATTTTAAAGAAAAGGGTAGGAATAAATTCATAACAATTTTCCCATTCAAAAATCATATTCAGTGTGTACATTAAACTTCAGTTGTAGAAGGTCACATTAGAACAGTCGGAAACTACCAACAATGAAATTGGTTACAATATCTAATTCACTGTTACATAAAATGCATTTACGGTATAATAGCTAAGGAATGCATGTAATTTAAAGAGGCCTGCTACAGCAATCACTGAGACTGAACATATCGAGTATAGTAAGTTTCAAATCCATTGCATTTATAGTAGTGTGCAAGAACTTTTCTGTCCAGTGAGAGCCCGCCTGGTTTAGCAAGAGTCAGACTGTCACATTGTTAGATTAGATTAAATCAAATCATTAATGACAATCAGAAGAAATATTCCTTTTGATTTTCATTGGCTGTGTTTTGCATGCTGAGCTCACTTTTCAATGCAGATTCAGCACTGTCTTCATTTTCAGATCCTTTTGCCTCATTTTTTGAGTATATGCCTTTTTTTTTATAAATGCGTATGGCTATGGCCGTGATGCAAAGTAGGATGAATATGACAACTGCTATCACACCTACAAAAAGAAAAGAGAAAAAAAAATGAGAAAGGACAGACAAATAGCAAAATGTAGGCCAGAGAGCAGGACAAAGAAGGAATGACTACATCACATAATGGAAAGGCTTACAGGAAAGCCTGAAAAATGAGAAGCCATAGCTGCTTTCAAGTCCGAAACAGTACTGCAGCATAAGCTTCATGGTGTTTGTTTTGAAATTTTGCACACTATTAATAATAATAATAATAATTTTTTAAAAGTCCACAGAAAATTATACTTTCTGAAATTTTTGAATGGAAAACCACTAGGGGCCTTAAAGTATTTTCAATGAGAGGGTTTCTTTTTCTCCTTTACTATCAGGCCCTAGATCTCTGCTGGTATGGGAACTCAAGCCACTGCAGATAAGGAAGAGTAAGGTGAGATACTTCTCACAGAGATAAGCATGACCTTACAGACTGCCAGCCCATCTCCTCTCTTCCTCATTCATCCTGTCATAATGGTCTTAGGACCTTAGGTTCATGAGTCAGAGGATGGGCAGGAGAGGAATTTGAGGAAAAGTGAAACAGAAGGGAAATGGATCATGTTTGTCAAAGAGGCAGAAAGTAGGACTAGGCTGTTGGGATGGAAAGAGCACTAAGCAGTCTGGAAAACAGTTGTAATGCAGTGGCTCAGCTATACTAGACAAAGGGACAATCTATTGCACAACGTGGTCATCACTGCAAGAAAAATAAAAATACCTAATGCCTTAGCACTGCAGATAAAAACAGAGCATCCAAAATTCAGCACATGTCATTTTTCTTGATGTCTAATATGCGCAGCCATCCATCATCGTTGGATGATAAATGTTTCAATACAGTATCCCCTTCTCTGAAATGAATTTTGCAATCCAAGTAAATCTTGTTCTTATTTAGATTAACTAGAACATTCTTTTCTTTCAATCACAGTAAATGCTCTCTCTAAAGACTTTTCTATAAACTTGCTTTGTCTTAAGTAGCTGAACTGATACCATTCTCAGTTTTACTCATTTAAGGGTGCTTAACATTAAACTTCTACTGAATGTTGCACTGCTCGCTTTGTTTTGACTTTTAAACAAACATAGTCAGGCAGTAGAAAAATTGTGAGTGCATATTCCCAAATGTGTTTAATAACAATAAAATGGTACTGTTATTATTAAAAGGATTGTAACTATTGTAGCTTGAAGTTAAAAAATGACTTTGTTTTTAGCACACACCCACACTAAGTTACCTAGTACATAGTGGTCTTTATGTACAGATACTTATGTAAAATAATACTAATCTTTTGAAACAGTAAAGCAAGTTTTGACAAAGCTAGACATGTAAAAACTCAAAAAACTCAGAAAACTCAGAGAACATATTTTTAAATTCTGACCTTCCTGAAATCAATGGTAAAATTCTCATTTGATGTGTATAAAATTATACAGATATAAGTATCACTGTAAAAGCAGGGAAGCTTCTAGGCTTAATAAACTCTCATTTTAGTATCTTTGGTACTACTCTCTTAAAGGTCACTGGTCATGCAGTGTGCTTTTGGCATGCACTGACCATAGCAGGTATCATTGTTTAAATGGAAGACACTCAGGTGACTGCAGGTTCTTATGTCAGCTCAACCATCCATAGACCTAAACATTTTTAACCTCAATGAGAAGTGTAGACAGTTTTATTCTACTAAATTCCACTATTTAATTTGTCTGCTGAGGTTTTAAAAACTCTTAGAAAGTAAACCTTTTCAGAATTCAAAAGACAGAGGGGATGACCTTTTCATCCCACTGCCCTCTTCTGTCAAAGTATCTATGTAAATAGAAACAGAACTATACTGCCAATACATCATCTTCATGAGTGAAAACAAGTTTTATTTCCTCATCTCCTCCCAAAAGAAGAAATGCTCCTAGAAATTCTCACAGAAGATGATTGTCATAGGAGACAATACTATGCCTTTAAAGAAAATTTGAACTGACATATACTTGCTTCAATACTGGTAAAAGGAGTTGAGTTTGTGCCAAGGGTCCCCAATACCAAACTGTCTCTAGGCTCACTTGAGTACTCCTCATTTCTGCTAGAGACAAAACTGGTAGGTTTCATATGAGGATCCATATGAGATGGTTCTTATCGACAATCATCCAGAAAGGCACAGTAATGGAACCTCTATATCCTGATTATCAGTCCTGTACTTTAAGCACACATATCTATCCTAAGCTGTATACTCTATTTCTTCTCTATTTGTTCATAAACAGTAAAGGGACTATCAACATATTCACTTCAGAAGTAACTGAATTTTACATGGTTCTTCCTCTATTCATCTGATAAAAAAAAAGTATTTTGAAAAAGGTTTATGAATCGTCATTTATAGTTCTATTTGAGCTGATAAAAATGCCCAAAAGAACCAGGAAGAAAATTAAGAAGAGATGATATTTCAAACCAACAGCAATTATTTTTATTATTATTATTTTAACATGGATTTTAATTTGAAGCTGTAAATCAATTCAAGGGAAAGTCTTTCCAAGAGTACATTGCCTTCCAAATAGGAAACCAGGATGAAATTTCCTCAGACTGTCAGACAATTGATTCAAGCAGTGTTAAACCTCATATTCTCAAGAAAAAGTCTTTGTTGTTCATATTTATTAAAGAAGATTTTGAACTTGACTTTGTAGCAAAATGTAATTTTTTGGCAAAGTCAAGAAGAAACAATGGTTCTTTCTTTAAAAATATGCTTTTTTCACAACAAATCCAAGTACTTTTTAAAGTCAGAGACACCACTATTATGTAGGTTGGAATTCTATCCTTACAACCTTGTTTTTCAGCAGAATGTTTCAATATATGGAAACCCTTATGGCATAAATTTATAAGAAAATAAAAGAGTGATCAATTGTATTTTAAAACAATGCTTGATATTTATCTGTCTACCAATTGTAGTAACATGAAGATTTTTTACTAGTCTCTGTATGCACACAAAGCTAAACTGACTTCACTTCATCATTGACAGATTCATAGAAAAAGTTTCCTGTGAAGTTGTTAGAGTCCCTATTACCTCCAATAATTGCAGAGTCACTTCTGATTGTATTAGCTAAGGGCTTTCCCTCATCTATTGGTCCAGAGTGATCTGCAGCAGGGAAAAAAAAAGAAAAAAAGAAAACGACAGACAAATAGAAGACTAATTTTTAACGAAATTCTCACAGTTTTACAGCTCATTTACAATATGGTACAGTGGCAGTAGTGTGGGTCAGTAAGCATGCATAGAACAACAATGCAGATGACACTTTGCAGAGATAAAAAGAAAAATGTAAACATTCAGATGAATAGAGAAAGGCTAGAGAAGACGAAGTAAGTACATATAAAAGAGAATTATTTACAAAGTACTCCTGAGATGTTAACCCGCATGAAATAAAAAGTCAGCTGTGATTCAGGTCATGAGTATTCTATTTAGATTTTGCTTCAGAGATCAGAACAAGTGATAACCATATGCTACCTGCAAATGAATGAGTTGTTTCACTTGATGTTGAATCAGCTCCAGTTAAAGTACCACAGTTGGATTCAGTGAAACGCCCTTTTACAATGACAGGGGCTGAGCTGCTGTGGTGCAGTGCAGCCTTCAAAGGAGCAATGTGGTTGAACTGCACTGAAGAGAGACAGCCAATAAACCCCTGAGAGTTTGCCTTCATAGTTTCCTCATCTACATCGCTGTTTTCTGTTAATCAAAAGGAACAGAACACAATTAATCATAGTGCAAATGTACAAAATAAAGTGTCAGAAGAATAAATGAATAATTAACCTGTGTTCCTCTGAGTATATTTGAGTTGCAGCAACATATGTAGATTCACTGAATCCCTTTCTTGTCTGACTTTAATGAAAAGACAGTCAGATATATTCAATTCCCCCCTTTTTTTTTGAACAGATGACAGTTGCTAATCTACTGAGGGAAATGCTTTTAAATTACTCTAGCAAGTTCCAAAGTAAAAAGTTTCTATTGTAACTAAAGTATTTAAATTAAAATGCAACACTTTTTCTTTCTGCAAAAATATAAGACTGAAGACTGAATTCCAGAAAAATGCATTTTATTGGATTTCTTCTTATAAATAAACATTTTTGGAACATATTCATTCCATATAATCATACATATACTCCATTCCAGCACCATCAAGTCTGTCAAAACAAAAAATTCCCTGAAGTTCTCAGATCCTGGCAATCCATCAAGATATTTTTGGTGACATTTTTAAAAATGAACAGTGTTCCAATTCACTATACATTTTAAAACATGATACCATTATTGGTACTACAAAGGGGGACGAAAAAAAAAATAAGGAGATACCCCCTCACTTATTCTTTTGAGTTGCCTTTCTGAATGCACGATGCATGTACAGTGCATGTTAGAACTCTTTGTTTATTCACCAGGTAATGCTCACTAATGCACCTCTTTTGATGGGGAAAACAAACAGTTATTTACTCTGACAGTTCTAATTTAAGCAAAAACTCAGGCAGTACTAGTTATAAAAAGAGGACTCATAAGGGAAGTAAATTTGCAAATAAAATGGGAATTTCATCTCATTAATTTTCACTTCCAACTTATCCTGGAACCTACAAATGAACTTTACAATGGCTACCATAATAATTTTAAGTTTTACAGTGTACCCCTCGATAAAATTTAGGTTAATAGCGAAAAATGGGATAATGTGTTCAGGCAGAACATTGCAAAATAGCAGAGCAGCATTTTCCTCAATTAAACTCTGCTTATTGCAGTGATGATGTACTACTAGACAGATGTATGTCAGCCAAAAATCTGCTCACCTACACTGACGGATTACTTAAAATGTTGGCTGTTTAACTGTCTCTGCTTTGTTTGCAGCTGTGTCTGATATTTGCCTCTGTGCACTGAAGGATCTGCTAAGACAGGATGTCTTAAGAAAATGATTTACACTGAAGTGGCAAGAAAACATTGTCCTAAACCCCTTGTGATAAAAATATATACCTCTAAATATGAGTAGGATTGAAAACCTCAAGAGGAGAGTGGTTTCTATTATTTTTTAGTTCCTATACGAATCATTAATTAAACTGCATATATGTATAATAGGAAAGGAAATATCTAAAATAATTTGATTTCACTTGACTCTTTCACTAGAAAATATTGCTAGGATAAATTTATATTGGATCAGGCAATCTTGACAATAAAAGTAAAAGGGCTTAGGGAAGACCACCATCATCCACTTTCATGCTAAAGTAAAATTTAACTGACTGAAAATGACACTCAAAAACATTCACAAGTTGTTTACTGGAGACTGTATATTACAGTAAACTGAAGTTACGCATCCTTAAGTATCTTAATAGCAATTCATTTAATAAGTGTACCCAAGTTCACCATAGACAAAATTACTACCACCTACGTTGTCTTCTTAAATAAACAAAATATCCCTCAAAAGCAAAACACACTCAGTAACCCTCTATCTTTTGATGCCTTGAGGCAGCTACCTGAAAACAGAGGCTAGACAAGATTAAGAGAATAAAAGTGGGTATTTATTGAAGGGC
>VWZW01002447.1:377000-427653 GCA_013397115.1 Edolisoma coerulescens
AAAGCTAAATCCTAAGGCATCACTTTAACTCTGCTTCAGCCATTTGTGCTCATGAAGTAGTCAAGCAGAAAGTCAGAAGACATACAGCCCCTATCAGAACATTTTAAGACAAGAACTGTGATGCCTTCTAATAGCTTTAGATCTCATATTATGTCACCCAAAAGTGCCCCCACACTTAAGGTGAGGCTGCCCCAGTGCAGAGCAGAGTGGGACAATCCCCTCCCTTGCCCCACTAGTGGTGCTGTGCCTGATGTGCCCCAGGACATGGTTCACCATCCTGGCTGCCAGGGAACTGCTGACTCAGGTTCAACTTGCGATCACCCAGGACACCGAGGTCCCTTTCTGCAATGCTGCTTTCCAGCGTCTCATTCCCCAGTCCAGGTACAGATTCTGGAACTTGTCTTTGTTAAACTTCATACAGTTGGTATTTGCCCATCCCTTTAATTTGTTGAGGTCTCTCTGCAGGGCCTGTCTGCCTTCAATGGAATCAAATAGTTCCTCTTAATTTAGTATCATTCATTGTCAAACTTACTGTAACTTCAAGTGCTGCATCCAAGACATTTATGAAGATGTTGAAGAGAAAACAGCTGAGGATGTGGCTCTGTGGAACCCCATCAGTGACAGGTCCCCAGTCTGATGTCACCCCATTCACTGTAACCCTTTGTGCCCGACCCATCAGTCAGCTGCTCACCCATTACACGATGCGTGCATCCAGCTGTGGGCTGGACATTTTGTCCAGAAGGATACTGTGAGAGACAGCTTTGAAAGATTTACTGAAAAAGATTACATCAACTGGCTTCCCTTGATCAGCGAGGTGGGTTACATTGTCATAAAAGGAAATCAGGTTTGATAAGCAGGACTTCCCTCTGATGGACCTGCACTGGGTGTGACCAATGACTGCATTGTCCTTCAGCTGTTTTTCAATGCCTTCCAGAATAATCTTCTCCATAATTATACCAGGCACTGAAGTGAGACTGACAGGCCTGTAGTTTCCAGGGTCAATCTTCTTACCCTTCCTGAAACCTGGGACAACATTAGCCAGCTTCCGGTTGACTGGAACTTGTACCAATTCCATCATTCAAAAACAACTGAGAGAGGCCTGGCAGTGACATCAGCCGGCTCTCTGAGTATTCTCACTTGAATCCCATCAGGTCCCATAGACTTACAGGGATTCAGCTGGAGCAGGAGATTCTGCAACTGCAACTGCAACTTCAAACAACTTTTGTTTGAAGAAAAAAACTGAATCAAGTTCAAATGCAGAAGAGCTCAGAAAAGTACTTCTCCAACTGGAGATAATTCTGGGGCTTAAAAAAACCAGAGCTTTCTTGTGTGGTTTTCCTGAACAACATTTTCAAGTACGGGAAATACATGATTTCATATTTTATTAACTCCTTATGTTTAGACCTCTTCACTGCAACAAACACTCATTACTTTTTTCCTCTGCCTTCATGAAATCTTCTTCAGTCTCTAGATAGGACTGCACAGGAATCAGAACTCAAAGCAATCAGATTTCTAAAAGAAATAAAAACTCTCCCTTGAAAGGGGGAGAAACATATGTTTTCTTCAGGACAGTTTCTGAGACAAATTGGGCTGAGTGCCCCACAGGTCATTGTAACTCTGTGCTTTTCACTGCTGTGTTATTGCAAAGCCATCATATAAGAAAAGAAGAATTTTCCACCTCTGAATTTTTGTAAGTGTGTGGTTCTTTGGAAGAGACAATATTGGTCAAAAGACATTGCTATTTGTCTAAAAATGTACATTCCCATAAATTTCATCAAATGCATTTTTAAATAAATTGTTATAAGCCTTGATATGATATTTTATAACAAAGATAAAAGAAGCTTTTATTCTGTACTGGACATTGTGGTATTAACCTTATGTGAGTGTCACTGCAATAAACTACTACACTTCAAAATATTATACATTCCTGATTCCATTTTATCATCAAATTGTAAAGTTTGGAAATATTTGTAATAATTTTCTTGTAGTAGTTTATATTTCAGCTAATATTGCTTTAAATTTATGCTTAAATTTTAAATGATCATTCTCTTTTCCTTTTTCTGTGCATATCTACATACCAGTTCTTTTCTGGAGTGTGAATTCTATATATAAAATCTACATTTCAAAAGTATGTATTTCTGTTTGTGTTAGAGGTACTTAGTTATTTTTCCAGTCAGAAAACAGATCAGCTACACTGAGATTCTCCTAATGATAACTAAACAATATTTAAGATTTTTTTTTTTATGGTCTATAAACCTATTTTCTAAATTTCTTTAATACATTTTAAGCTACTTAGCATTTGGCAATTGCCCTCATAAAAATAACTATCACTGTATGCATTTTATTACATATTTAAAATTATTCTTCCACCTTTTCTAGATAACACTCTCGTAATTGACAACAACAACCACCCATTTGACAGATAAAGAATGAACTGGATCTCCTTATCCAAACAGTTGTATGCAACAGCTCAATGTCTAAATAGGGATTGGTGACAGGTGGTGTTCCTCTGGGGCCCACACTGGTACCATTGCTCTTCAGTATCTTTACTAATGACACCAAGACTAGGAGATTGAGTGCATCTGAAGCAAGTCTGTGGATGTTGAGTTGTTTAGTTGACACACCTGGGAGATGGAATGCCACCCAGAGGGACATTGACAGCCTTGAGGACTGGGACCAGGTGAATCTCATGAAATTCAGCAGTGGGAAGTGCAAAGTTCTGCACCTGGATCTGGGCAATCCCCAGTATCAATACAGACTGGGGCGCAAATGGATTGAGAACACCCCTTAGGAGAAAGACTTGGAGATAAAAACCAGGATATGACCCAGCAATGCTTGCAGTTCAGACAGCAAGTATTATCCTGGGCTGTACATGAAGATGTGGGGTGAGCAGATTGAGGGAGATTATTCTCCTCCCTCCCTTCCCCTCCTGTGAGATCCCACCTGAAGCGTTGTGTCTAGTTCTGGGGTTCCCAGCACAGGTCAGAGTGGAACCTGTTTGAGCTGGCACAGGGAAGAAACACAAACATGGTCAGAAGGCTAGAACACTTCTCATATGAATAAAGTCTGAGAAAATTGGGGCTGTTCAGCACGGAGAAGGCTCCAGGGAGACCTTACAGCAGAGACTTACTGCCTCCCACTCAGTGGCGTGATGGACTATTTCAGATAATGTTTTTCTTTTCGGTAGAAGATTATTTTGGAAAATGTGTTTTCTACTATTACAACAGTATCTCTGTGTGTATTATGATGGCAGAAACATTGATTTACCCAAGCTCTTATACTACTCCCAAGGTATATGGGAAAAAAAGGTAGATTTATATGGTTTCTGGAGGGGGCACCTCTGGTACATAGTAATGAAATTCTTCTAAACAAAACCACATGCAACTGAATGTGAAGAAAAAACTTCTTTGATGTTCTGATTTAAGGTAAATATTATATAAAACATATAAATATTTCCTATAAGCCTGGAGAAGCAATATGAATTAATATATCACCTATAAAAATTTGACAAGAGAATTCAACATCTTCAATGTCACATATCACATATTTCTTATGAGGAAACACTGAGGGTGCTGGGCCTCTTTGACCTCAAGAAGAAATGACTGAGAGGGGACCTCATGAAAGCCTATAAAGTATCTGAAGGGTGGATGCCAAGAGGATGCATTCAGGGTCTGCTTAGTAGTGCCAAGCAATAGGACAAGAGGCAATGGGCACAAACTGATGCACAGGAAGTTCCACCTGAGCATGAGGAAGAACTTCTTTACTGTGCGGGTGACTGAGCACTGGAACAGGTTGCCCAGAGAAGTTGTGGAATCTCTCTCACTGGAGATATTCAAAAACTGTCTGGACACAATCCTGTGCCACGTGCTCCAGGATGACCCTGCTTGAGCAGGGAGGCTGGACCAGATGACCCACTGTGATCCCTTCCAACCTTACTCAGTGATTTCTGCATTTATTTCTACAAAAAAATCTATGTTAACACATTGGTTTACTTCAAGAGCTCTTTCAAGAATAGGACACTGCCATTTCTTTGCAGCAGTTTATTGGCTCAATGTTCAAATACCAACAGGTTTACTTACCAAATTTTGTTTTGGGACATGGGTCATAATTTCTGCTAAAATTATGTTTATTAATAACAGAAAGAATTGTTTCCAGTAACAGTGATAACTTGAGTGCCATATAAAATTATAAAAATTTAAGACCTAAAAACTTAGATATAATATTTTTCCAATAAATTTTTTAGTCTACACTTCCTCGAAGTCTACTTGTGGAAGGGTTAAAATCATCAGTCTAACTACAATATTGTGGAAAGTTTGGTGCAGCCTTAGTTAATATATGTCACAACCTATACCCTTCTCTTTTCCTATTGTTTTATAAAAAGTGCTATTAAAGAATATTTGCTTGATCTGGGAATGTAAAAACATACTTTAAGTATTTAACATCTTCACTGGTGAAATTAACAGCTGGATTGAGTGCAGCCTCAGCCAGTTTGCCAATTACCCCAAGCAGTATAATGCAGTCGATGTTGGAGGGAAGAGATGCCATCCAGAGGCTTGAACCTCTGCGAACCTCATGAAGTTCAACAAGGCCAAGTGCAAGGTCCTTCCCCGGGTGAGGGCAATCCCAAGCACAAGTACAGGCTGGGTGAAGAATGGATTGACAGCAGCCCTGAGGAGAAGGGCTTGGGGGTGTTGGTGGACAAGAAACACAACATGGGCCAGCAATTTGCACTTGCAGCCCAAAAGCCATTTGTATCCTGGAACTGTTCAGGGCCAGGTCGGATGCAGCTCTGAGGAACCTGGTCTAGTGGAAGGTGCCCCTGCCTATCACAGGGGGATTGGAATGAGGTGATCTTTAAGGTCTCTTCTAATCCAGGCCATTCTATGATTCCAGGCCATATCCAAAGCATTGTGGCCAGCAGGGCAAGGGAGGTGACTCTGCCCCTCTGCTCTGCTCTGCTCTGCTCTGGTGAGACGCCACCTGGAGTGCTGCATCCATCTCTGAGGTCCCCAGCCAGGAAAGGCATGGACTTTTTAGAGCAAGTCTAGAGGAGGACGATGAAAATGATCAAAGTACTGGAGCAGCTCTCCTATAAAGAGAGGACTGAGAGACCTGGGTTTGTTCAAGTCTGGAGAAGAGAAGGCTCCAAGGTGATTTTATAGCAGCCTTCCAGTACCTAAAGGAGAGTTCAAGAAAGCTGAAGAGTGACATTTTACATGTGCATGTAGAGGGGAATGGCTTTAAACTGAACAATTGTAGATTTAACCTGGAAATGAGGAAGAAATTCTATATTGTGTGGGTGAGAGACACGGGAACAGATTGCTCAGGAAAGCAGTGTATGTCCTCATGGGAAGTGTTCAAGGCCAGTGGATGGGGCCTTAATGACCTGGTCTGGAGGAAGATGTTCCAGCACACAGCAGGGGTGTTGGAACTAGATGATCTTTCAGGTCCTTTCCAACCCAAACCATTCTATGATTCTATGAAATTACTTTAGAGGAAAGAGAAATATCCTTTAAATTTGCACCACCACCGAATCTTCCTCTATCATTGGGTTTTACCAACGTAAAAGGCATGAAAATAACAAGATCTTGAGAATTTTAGTCCAGGCTATTGCTATTTTCTTTTAAGAATATAAACAAAAAAAATGGTCATTGTAGATAGGTAAATTTAATTTTGATCATTATTGCAAAGAAACAGACATATTTTGAAGAATCATCACTAGACAAAGAATCTCCAACAAAGATTTGACTTACATTACCATATTCTTAACTGTTTGCATCAAAATCTAATCACAGGAAGTTTTTCAAGTAATATACATGATTAATAGTATTATATCATCTTTGTGTATGATTTCAATGTGATTTGTTTTTTCTCCAGAATAAAAATCAAAGTGGTGTTTCTTAAGGCTTGATTGCAAAATGAGAAAGGGAGAAGTGTACAATTATTTTTAATGGAACACACTTGATCATTTTTTCAGGAAGCACTTATTTGTGATTATATCTGTATTTCAACAAGACTGAAGTTTCTACCTTGATTGTGATTCTCTGTCTAAATAAATCCACAACAACAAATGTCTTTCAATGACATTCAGGTTATTATTTTTCATGCCCCATGATGACATTTTGATCCATGTTTTAGAAAACCCTGCAGTGTTACACTTACCTAAAATCTTGCCAAGTGTGAGAGACTTGATTGCATTGAATTCTGTGCCTGAGGACAGAATAAACTTCATTCTTTCATTCTGGTTAACCTATAGAATGATAGAGTGAGGAACAAAGTAGAATAATGGAAGTGCTAGTACTCAATATTTTCAAAAAAGCAGGAAAGATCAAGGCTAAAAATAAGAGAGTCTGAGGGAAGCATTTGTTATTTATAGCGTAAAAACTCATCAGGAAATAGATTATCAGCTTCCTCAGATCACTGATTACAACTGATACTTCTTAAGCGTCCCACTTAATAAGCCTTTATTTATCATTGATTTGGCTGATTCCTTCTTTTTCACCTCTAAGATGAATAAAAATAGCAAATCTTTAAGAATATGAAATAGTCTCTTTTCATTTAAAAAAGGCACTCAATATTTAACTTCATAAAGATCAAATAATAAATTGTAAATATTCTGCCTCCTAGGATACCTCTAGAACAACTTCAAGCCAAGTACCAACATGAACCCAAGCTCTAGCCTCAAAATATTAAATTGTAACATACAGGTATTAAGAATTTCAAAATAAAAAAAAAAATAGATGTTTTGCATGTTAGTATCAACGATTAGCAAAATAAATACTTCTATTTTATCATGAAATCTCCACGAATATAACAAAAATACCCTCCTTAATAACAACATTCCTTTGATGATGTAAAAGAGACCAAAGAAAGTTTAAAAAATAGTCTTATATTATTATCTGGGTGGTAATATATTTGTACTGTAGTTTAATGCATAATTTAAATAAAAACACCAAAATGCAAAACCCAAAGCAAACAACAGCAGTCATACACATTTAGCAAATTTTGAAAATTTAATCATCAAACAACTGCATTTTCATATAAAATTATGAATTGATACTGACCTTTTGAAATAAACAAAATTAACACCAAAGAGATTGGCTAACATTAATTTTGACTGTGCATCATGAGAGTGTTAACTTTGTTTTGATTACTTGAGATATTAAGGCACATTTTCTTTGGGGGTAGCTGCCTTGTTGCAAGTATTTACTTCATTTTTCTTGTCTATTTTTTTATGATAATCCACTTTTTCCCCCCCTAACTGAATTACCTCTACAAAGAGCATTTCCTCCTCTCTATTAATCTTCACGTGTTGCAGTTGTCCATCAGCCATGTTTTTGAAACTGATGCTGAAGACATCAGGATCTTGATGGCTGTCTAGCTTGTACCTAATCTGTAAACTTCCTGCAGGGATAAAGAGAGCAAGAGGTGTAGCACATTACGTACACAATAAGCAGTGTAGATCATATACTGCTTCACAGGGGTACTTCAAGGGTAAAACAAATGCTTGATATGCTTAAGGACTTAGCCATGAGAAATGGATATAAGTGAGAAATTAAAGGCAACAGAATGAGTAACTGCAATGTTGGAAGTAGGATATAGTGGCAAAAACCGTCATAAGCTGTCTCAATTTTGATTAATGAGTTAAAATTTGGGCAGAAATTTTATAAGTACTTTCAAATTTGAGCTGAGAAAGACTCAGTCTGGTAGCTCTCATAATTGGGACTTATAAAATATAACTCAGTAATTCAGAAGCATTGTTCTTGAATAATGTTTTTCCCTGTCCAGTCCTGTGAACCTCTGACCTTTTGAAAATTAAATAGAATGCAGTGTACTAACTCCTAGATCACTTTCCATTCCTTATTGTTAACTCCCAGAATACCATCTGTACACACATAATTACACAAAGGAGAACACAGAGGCAATGTAGTTTCCTTGTCAGAAATTCCTCCCCAGTTGCAGATGGACCACAACTTTCTACTCATGCTCTGGAAATCAAGGCCCATGTCAGACCCAGGCCAGCCATGAGCAAAATGTGTTCCATGCCACATGATGGGGAGAATAATACAGCTATTCGATACCCAAATATGTCTAGGAAAGCACAGAACCTGCCCTGAGCACAGAATCGCTGTGAAAGAAAGAGTCACCGTGACTACAAAGAGTCTTTGATAAACCCAAAGATTTAACTCAGTTTGTGGGGTTTTTTACTTCAAACAAACAAACAAACAAACAAAAAAACCCCCAAAAAACCCCCCAAAAAACTTAGATCTAGATGAAAGAATGGAAAAGAAAGATCCAACTAATAACAAATGTTCAGCTTAAATAGAAACATCAATAATGTTATGTGCATTTTTACAGGTATGTGTATATATATATGTATTTTCATAGGTATATAAGTAGCTTATGAAATCAATTGAATGAAATAACCTTTGATTAATTTGGGAAATAGATAATGCACTTTCAAAAGTATTTTATTTCATTATTTATTTTGAGGATGACAATTAATAGGCCTCATGAGTAGAACACAGCTCAGATAAATTTTAATTTTCATTTCCAAACTTCAAACTACAAAAATTTCTAAAGGATTTTCAGAAATAAACATTTTTGACAACATGATAAAAAAACAGTAGTGAAAGTTGAAAGCACAGTATGAGGAATGTTTTTCATGTGGAAAGAATTGCTTGATGCAGCTGAAAAACAAAGATACCATCTAAAAAAACAACAGGACAATATGTAGTTTGTGATTCAGGTCTGGAAATAAGAGAGAATCCGAGCTGACAGTTATGATGTTCATTAGTGTTTCCAGACAGGCAATCTGAAAACTCACCGTTCCTGGTGAGAATGACTGAGAGGTATTCCTTGTAGAAGGAGCTGACATAAAGCAGTAAGCTTGGTGTCCGCATTGTTCGAAAAGCAAATGTAATTGCTTCCCTGGTCAGTGTCATGTCAGCATAGAAAGAAGAAGCATGAGAACTGGAATTTTTAGCTAATGTGTAGTATTCTTGAAAGTTGTATGTCACGGAAGTGCCAGTCCAAAAATAGGCAGAGATCTCTGAAACAGAAAGAAATTCAATATTTAAATATAATGCAAAATAATACTAGAGAATTGCAAAGATCTCATTTTCTTCTTACAGCAAAAACTAGATTTAAATTCTTCTGTTTCTTGGTTTGTTTTCCAAACTCAGACTTAGTTTTGAGATTGCTATTTGAAAGACAGAAATACAAATGTTTTACCATAAAAATACAGTTCCAGGATTTATTATAGTATCAAAGAATCAAAAAAAGTCGCATGAAGATGCTGATCCTCTCAGGTAATGAGGTTCCTGCTTAAATGGTATATATTGAAGTTATCTCTGAAAGAACAGTGTGTAGCAAATTAGAGATCCTGAGCAAGTTCAGATGAATATTTACCTACATTATGTAAACCAAATATTCTGCAAGCATTTAAACATATCTTTAAGGGGATGTGAAGATCTTGATCTGGACTGTATGGTCTTGTTTTCAAGAACTGATAAAGCTAAAATACATGCTTGCCTTTCTTACAGAATGGACCAGCATAGGCTGAGAACGTGCAGTCACAGGAGAATCCATTGTGTTTCTCTCTACATTTTCCACCATTATGACACAGGTTACCATAGCTGCTACAATGTCCAGGACAGCCTGGTTCAACTCCTGGTGTTATCTTTGCTCTCTCTTCCAGATCAAGTGCCATTCCATTCAACTGTAATGAACGAATGCATCCCAAAAATCCTTTCTGCCTGGATGCTGTTCCGCCTGAAAATAAATTTATATGAGCTTTAAAAACTTTTAAAATAATTGATATGCAAAACCATCTTTATAGTTTACAGACTATGAACAGTATATTAGGACTTTCCAAGACACAATCTTGATGTGAAAATACTTAAAGTAGCTTTAAAAGTATATCTGATTTCTGTTTTGTCAAGTAATTGCAGAGAGCCCTTGAAGATTGTATTAATTCACAAAGAAGTAAGGTCCAGAAATTAGGTGTTTTTCTTTTTTCTCTCTTATTTTTTCATTTGAACAGAGAGAGGAGGGCAGAGGAAGGAAGGAGAGGGAAGGAGAAGGAGAGGGAAGGAGAAGAGAAAGAGAAGAGAAAGGGAAAGAAAAAAGAAAGAGAAAAGAGAGGAGAAGAGGAAATAAGGAAAAACAAAATGAGGGGACAGGACAGTGATGAGCTGTACAGTTTCATTCTTTCAATATTCTACTGACTGATAAACTGACATGTGTCTGTCTGTCTATCAGTCCTGTGGTACAGATGATGATACCTGTATAATTAAAATTTTCCTGGAGAAGCTGGCAGCTCATGGCTTGGACTGGTGAACCCATTGCTCTGTTAAAAACTGGTGGGATGGCCTAGCTCAGAAAGTGGTGTTGAAGGGAATTACACCCAGCTGACAGCCAGTCACTGGTTAGGTTACCCAGGGCTCAGGGTTGGGCCCAGTTCTGTCTAATATCTTTATTGGTGATTTGGATGAGAGTATAGAGTGCACCTGCAGTAAGTTTGGAGATGACACTGGGTGGGAGTGTTGATCTGCTGAAGGGTAGGAAGTTTTGCCAGGGCATCTGGACAGGCTGGATTGATGGGCTGAGGTCAGTTGTATGAAATTCAACAAGTCAGAATTCTGGGTCCTACACTTTGGTCAAAACAACCCAGTGCAACTCTGTAGGCTTGGAGAAGAGTGACTAGAAAGCTGCCTGGTGGAAAAGGATCTGGGGTTGCTGGCTGGCAGCTGATTGTGGGCCAGCGTGTGCCCAGATGGCCAAGAAGGCAAATGACGTACTGGCCTGTATCAGCAATAGTGTGGCCAGCAGGACCAGGGCAGTGATGGCTCCCTGCACTTGGCACTGGTGAGGCCACACCTCAAGTGCTGTGTCCAGTTCTGCGCCACTCATTACAGGAAAGACATTGAGGTGCTGGAGCGTGTCAGGCAATGGAGTGGGAAAAAGGCTTTAAGAGACTAAGTCATATGAGAAGCAGCTGAGGGAATTAGGGTTGTTTGGCCTGGAGAAAAGGAGGTTCATGGGAGACCTTATTGCTCTCTACAATTGCTTGAAAGGGGGGTGCAGATGGGGGTTGGCCTCTTCTTCCAGGCAAACAGCAACAGGACAAAAGGGCATAATCTCAAACTGTGCCAGTGCATGTTCTTGTTGGACATGAGGGAGAATTTCTGCACTGAAAGGATGATTAAGCATTGGAACAGGCTGCTCAAGGAGATTATGAAGTCCCGATTCCTGGAAGTGTTCAAGAAATGACTGAATGTGGCATTTAGTGCTGTGCTTTAGTTGACAAGGTCGTGTTCATTCAAAGGTTGGTCTTGGTGAACTTGGAGGTTTTTTCCAGCCTTAATGGTTCTATGATACCCCTCAACTGGAGTCTGTTCTGATAGTCTCAGAAGGAAGCTGTATCTATTCTTCAATAATAGGAAGGTTAATGCCCCTCTCTACAGAGGGGTATACAAGGTACACCAGGCTACCAAGCATAGGTGGTAACTATACAGAGAAATCCTAAGACTAACGAATTTTTGATTCATTTGTTTTCACTGCTCCTTATTTTTAGCACATTTCAAGATAGCTAACATTTTATTCACCTGTGTTGCTTAGCAAGGTGTGCAATCTACACACCATCTCTCTTGTCCTTTTTTTTGCACTTATTCTGACATTTCTTGTCATTTGTTCTCTTTTAAAAAGTAAAAGCAGAAAATATTCCATAATGTGTGAGACTGCAAACTATAATTCTCATGCATTTCCAGTTCTCTTTTGGATAAATGCTTCCACGTGATCATCCATTTTGAGTTTTTTTAATTTCAGTTTCTATAATTCTTGGTTTTACATGGAATATCTTGACACAGCTATTGTTATTTTCAGTTATAATGGAACAAAACCACCTGGTGGTGGCAATTTAATATAATATCTGTTAGAATGGCAATAAACTGGAACTAGATTAAGGTCCCTTTCAATCCTAACCACTCTACAAGTCTATGATTCTATGGTTTTGGGGGTTGCTTTAACCATTAGTTCTTCTGGTTTTGGAAAACCAGTGTATACAACTTCTTTACTTCCTTACAAGAAGTAAAGAGTGTTTTAGCCTGGAGAAATCGCAGTCTTCATATGTTACTGACTGAGTGATGCGTGACTAAGGAAGGTACCAGATTTCCAAGATGACATTTAAGTAAAGAGTGCCTCTGATAATGTCATTCTAAAGACACTCTATATTTCATTTTTGTCTAGATCCTTTAATTAATCCCAGGATCTTCATGAATTTTCAGAGTGAAAAAAAAAAAGCCACAGCACCAGATGCAAAATAAAATCACTATTCCAATACAATTATTCACCTGAACATTACCTGAAAAAAACAAGCTATACAACTTGCCTCTAGATAAGTCAAAACAGTTTTTATATTGTCAGCTCCATAAAAGAGATGGACAAGAGCATATAAGTTTACTTGAATCTTCCAGATTATTTGACAAAAAATATCACTCTATTCAATGGCCAAAAGGGTGCCAGAAACTGTAGCTGTTAATACAGTATAGTATTAGATTTTTTAGGAAGAGGATTAGAAGAAATAGGGACCAATTAATTGTCAAAATAATTAGAAAAGTCCTTAGACTTGATAGAGCCAGAACACCTATAGAATTAGACCATTTCGCTGGTCTAATTTCAGGTATTCATATAACAGCAGTTACATGGCAAGTCAAGTCAGAGAACAGCAATACAATTTATTGTAGTAAATAGAAATCTGGCCTTTCCATTAATAAATCCAGTGCATTACTCTGAATATAAACCAATCTCAAAATTTCTAACTCCACTGTAACTAATATATTGGATGTATTTTTTTGTTATACAATCCTTCTCTATGCTTTTAATCAAAATATAAAATTTTTCAGTGTTTGATCTAGTCTCCATCCTCTACCCTTGATACTTTTTGAGCCCCAGGTCCAAATTTTTATCAGAGCATAAAAGACTTCTCTCTTCATTTTTCCTAAGCATTCACATTTGTTGTAGCTACAGTTTAAGAACACTATTCCCCTTAAATGCATTCCTCCCCAATGCACAGCTAATAAAACATTAATTTAGTACGATTTTCTCAGAGCAGATCTAAAAAAAGGTCTTTTTAAAAGTAGGGCCAACTTTAAATGCTCTTATACTGTACAACATATATTTACCCCAGAAATTTATGAATTCATAATAAGGCAATATTACAGTAAGAACACTACCATGGATATATCACATAGCTCTATATAGCTTTTCTAATAGCTACATAAATACCAATTAATTATTTTTTACTCCATTTCTAGTTTTTCAGCATTTTATCTAAATGCCTTAATGTCATATTTCAACCTGAGAAGTTGTGGATAAAGAGAGACAACAAAATTTCCTTGAAATTACAGAAATAGCACAGCTTCCTTCAGCAGATTACATCCTCTCAAAAAAAGGTGCAAATCTAGATCCTTGGACTGTCCTTCAAATAAACCTCAAAAGAAGTAAACTTCACTTGAAATCCTGTCCTGGAGTAACTATTGGCCAAGGTGCTCAATCTATAATCTCAAAATAGTGAACATCTCCACAGATTTTTCACAGAGGCTCTCATGTCATCGTGTTTTCAAATGATCTGGTTGCCAACTCTTTTTCTTCCCCTCCTCACCTCAGCATTTTCATATTTCTGTGATGATAATTAGGAAATATTCTGTGGAGCGCCTACCTACAAAAAGCTGGCTGTTGAGTTGCAAGCGGATATGTCCATCAGGTGGAGCACTGTGAGATCTTTGAGGAAGTTGATCAATTTGTAAGGAAGCCTCTTTGACATTTCGTTCAGCCTTCACATAATGCCATTGGTTGTCATTTAAAGACTTGCGCGATTGCACTATGACTTCGCTAGGTCCATTTCCCACATCAAATGAAAAAACCACTTCAGATGGAGCTAGAAGGAGGATAGTAGTAACAGACATTTAAATTATTTCATAGTTAATTGAGTCACAAAATAATTAATAGCAGAACAAGTTACTTTAACGTTTAGCCTACTATTTCATGGGATAAGACTGATTGTTTTAGAGGAAGAGATTCCTTCAGGGGCCTGCAGCTCATTCTTCACAATCACCGACAGCAAGAGCAATGATTTATGCACCACATGGAAACCAATCAGTTTGTGGACCCTTAGAGAGCATAGTAGTTAAGAAACAGTGAAATGTGCTAGCTTTGCGATTTTTCAGTTTGAATGAAATGCATCTCTTGATTACATGCTAATTGATTGCCATTGTTAACTATATTTAAGTTATCACAACTATAATACAACCAGCATCTTCTACTGTCTATTTGCCTTTGTTATTTATCCATACAAATATCAGAGGGAAAAAATTGATGTAATTTATAAATTTATGATTTGAGTTTTTCTCTAAGTGACTTTCACATTACTCAGTTTCATAGTCTGCCTAGAAAAACATAACTTAATCTTTGCAAGTCAAAATAAAAAGATGAGGAATATGCCAGAAAACTGAAGATCTGAAAATTGTGAATATTCTCTCTGAAAGTCTTTCTTTCATATCTTCAAATACAATCGTGAGTGAAAAAAAGTAATGCCTAAACAATGGACCTCCACAATTTTGAATCTTTTGGATTTCATTTAAGGATTATAGGTCTGAGAAGATTCCATGGATCCAAAAAAATGTTTCTCATTTATGTCACTGAATTTTGACAGAAAAGCAAAAAAATTAGGAGTCAAGGGAATTAGATGAGCTTCAAACAACATTTTAAGACGAATTTACAGAACTAGAAAAAAATATTCCATGCAGTATTTTTACTTTCTTTTCACTTTTAAAAAATATATTAGACCTTTTAAAACATTTAAATCCACTTTGGCCAACCTTTAGACTGAATAATGCCACACATTTGCAATCCCTTAAGCCCTAACTCTTGTCGCTATAAAGTATTTTTCTATAATAGTTGAACCTGAGAGAGAAAAGTAAAATGGGAAATACATAAACCATTTCACTTACTAAATAAAATACAGTGTGTTGTGCACTCAATTTATGAACAGAATGCCTTTTATAATAAATTACCTCCTCTGCTTAAAAATCAACAGTTTTACATCATAATAAGAAATAACTGATGTCCAAAAACAGTTCCTCAGTAAAATAAATTAATTTTAGGATAAATTTCTTTTATTTAGATAAATCTGAGATCTCCCTTTATAGAGGGATAAAAGAAAAAAACCCAACCACACAGTAGGAGAACAAAAGCAACAAAAAGTCCATGTGACTGGCTAAAAAGAATTTCTACTGAATGTTACCTTCTCCAGAGAGGTCTTTGTAATCTTCTGGATACTGTTGGAGTTAAGCCTGAAAACACAAGTTCTGCTTTGAACTCACTGAATGGGCCTATTAAATAGCATATCAGAATGACAGATCTGATAAATAATGTTACTGTTTAGATTTTAAAGGCAAGAAAACACATAATAAAGATTTTGAAATAACCACTGAAATAATGAATTATGTTAGTAGCACAAAAAAATTAATTTAATCCTGAAAAAAGGGAACCAGTTCCTGAAGTTCCTCATATGAAGGCCGAAATAACAATGAGTGTATAGTCATCCATTGTAGCATCTGAAGACTAACCAGAATATGTCAGAAAAAGTGAAAAATATAATCACTTAACATTCTAAAATACTACAAGTAGTTTTGCTAATAGTAACGGCACTGCAAATTCGAAAGGAAATTTGGATTTACAGGAAAATATGCCATGGGATGTGGAAGGATGATACTGAGTTCTAAAATTTGTTATCTTGCAACAAAGGACATAGGCAAAGAGCACTTTGGTCATTTCTAATGCAGCAGAAGAGAATGCATCCAGGAGTTCTCTTCTGGCACAAAAATATTTTTGGGTCCTATCTACATTGGTGTTACTTAAAAGCTATCCAAGCATTTCAGGAAGTCTTGTAACCCTGGTGCATTCAAACATAGGCAGAGTACAGCTACAGATTGGCAAAGTGGAGTGGAAGATGTAGTTGATGGTAGTCACGGAGAGGGGTCAGTGGCTAGCTGTGGCTAAAATGACTAACAGAATGCACAGCCACAGAGAATCATCCAGAGTATTGAGTGTGAGCATCATGTGCAGAAGCAGAAAATCATTACCAACTAATATGCTACAGAATGTAAAATCCTAGCATTTTCCATTAAGGAAACAATTGAACTCCACTCATCCTGGACAGTAAGTTGCAAATTTGGGCAGACAAAGGCCACCAGCAGTTGCATATTGGACTGTACTTAACTACTTCCAAAGCAACTGCAGAAGCCCAACAAAATCAATACACCATAGTGTTTCCAACCCTACTTTAAATTTCTGTTTAACTCCTTGGAAACAAACCTTCAGTGAACATTCAATATAAAATACTCAGACCTTTGGCTAGAGCATATAACCTTTGGCCCTGTAAGTATTTAGCAGAGTGTACTTTTCAGAGTCTAATTGTCCTTGTTGCTTCCAACAACTGCTTCTGCACGAAATCAGGAAAAACTTCAACAAGTGTTCTATCTCAGTGCAGAACAAAAAAAGGGACCAAGTATCTTCTTTGACACAATTCACTTAATCTCTGTTTTAAAATACAGTTAGGATGCCCACATCCATTTTTGCAACAATGTTCTAGAATACATACACAGATGCACTGCAGTGTTTATAACTTTATAAAGCCAACTGAACAGCTCTAAGCTTCACATTTCCTATTAAGTCTATGGACCTGACATTTTTTGTTTGAAGTTAGACTTCAAGGTCTAAAGATCACTACTCCATAAATAAAAGAATTAGATATAAAGTTTGAGAACAATCAATAATGTGTTACAAAAATATCAATCTTCCCAAGTACTGAATGTCAAATGTTAATGATATAATAAGTTTTAAACATTTTCTCATGTTATCATCTTAAACAGTGGCATCTGACATTCCCATTATTGTTATTTATTATTACACAAATGAAATATATTAATTTATGTGAAACTAACTATTAATAGAACATCAAGTGTAGGTTGGTAATTTACATTCACAATGATTATAAAGGATGTATGTTTCTATATGATGATGAAATCTAAATCATCTTATACCATATGAAATGCTCAAGTTGATTTTTTTTTTTTGAGAAAGGTACCCTTGATGGAAATATATATTGCTTATTTC
This sequence comes from Edolisoma coerulescens, assembly GCA_013397115.1. Classification (NCBI taxonomy): domain Eukaryota; kingdom Metazoa; phylum Chordata; class Aves; order Passeriformes; family Campephagidae; genus Edolisoma; species Edolisoma coerulescens. The sequence continues at coordinate 394,179 of VWZW01002447.1, forward strand.
TGATTAATATTTCCCTCAATAAATGCAGACAATCCTTAGTCCACTACAAACAACTGTCCATATAATTTACATATGACATACAAAAAATAATAGGTCGGTCTACTCAACCAATTAGGGTGTTTATGGAAGTGAAGAAAATCTCTATATGCTAAGCAATAATGAGATAACTTTGCTTTTTTAGCTGAGATTACAGACCAATTCACCCTTTTGCTTTCTCTCACACCTCCCTACTCATATAAAGTCGTCTAAAACCCATAAGTATGCAGTAGTTTGTGTTTATGAATGAATGGGACAAGTGACATGAGTCTGTCTGCATATTATTATTCTGAAGAAAGACTTATGGTCTTCTGACAAATGTCTGAATAAATTTAGCTCTCAGAAGCATTCCTTTAATGACTCCATGATTTAACTGTTTATTTTGAAAATAGAAAATCATTTATCAGACAAGACTATCATCATTGCTTCAGAGAGCCTCCACTGAAGTGCTGATCCAGTACACTTTCTGTATTGTTTGACACTGAGTTTACAACGCTGCTGTCCTTTAAACTGTTCCCAGAACTTTAAGAGAAGGCAGTTCATACTGCCAAAAAACATGGCAAAAAAAATATTGAGAACAGGGTAGTTTTCAAATACAGCACTCTAACTTGAGATGATGAAAAACAAATTCATTAAACATTACACAATATTCTATAATTAAACTACCTACAGAAGAACACAATAGGTGTTTTCCTGCTTGTTTCATTAACATAAGAAATTAACATGGACAAAAATATATTGATATAAAATACATTGATATAAAAGATACTAACATGGAAAAGAATATATTACTTTTTAATAAAAGATAATAAATGTTTCTATAGTAATATTTTGCAATATAACATATATATTTACTTGTACTCTTCTCTGGAAAATATTGGAGTCTGATAACAAAACTGATTTGGAAAAAATGAGGAACTGTCCAACCCCAAGGTAAAAAGTGTTCTAAAGAACTCTCAAAGTCACCAGGCAAGCATTAGACTTTTCAATTAATGTGACATTTCAAATTAATTCAAAAGCCTAATGAAAAAGTGCTTCATCCTTTGAAATACTCTCCCTTTTAATAACGAGCAATGTAAGAATAATACATTGAGTCAACTAAGATAAAGGTTTCATTTTATGTTAGTCATTTTTTGTTGGATTTAGTGGGATATTTAATTCTCTCATGCAAAAAAAAAATATTTCTGCTTTTAAGTCTTAAGAATCTGTGTCTGCACAAATAAAATGAAACAAAATTGAAAAAAAAAGAAGAAAAAAGATGAGAATGTGTCACTTAGGATACTGTGTCGCAGAAGGTCTGAGTCACGCATGGTGACTGAGTGAATCTCCCAGCAGCTGCATATAATGCCTGGTCCTAAAATTTGGAGGCAGAGAATTTGGTGGCAGAGATGCACTGAACACAAGAAGCAGAAACAGTCAGAGCAGTCAGGGGCTGATTGCTGTGCTCTTAGATTAAGAAACCTCAGGGGCAGAAAATTTCTTCAAATGGATACCTGTACAGTCTCAGTGCTGTGATTTTTCTGATAATGATAAAGATCTGGTAGTAATAGTAGAAGTAATAAAGGTAGAGAATGGTTTTTAAATAGTCCCCCTTTAAACTAAAAAATATCTGACTTTAATAATAATTATAATAATAACAAAACCACCATCAGTCATTTTACTTACAGTGTAACTCTATCCTTATGAAGTCTTGAATTCCCAGGTTCTCTAAAAACACTCCTGAGGAAGCAGTAGTTTTAAAAAAGAATGAGACATCTGCACTGAGTTCTCCATGGAAGGTGGGGAAATGAAGGTAGGATGTCTCTGTGTTGAAGGAAGCTGAATTCCAAAATGTTCCTGGTCATCAGAATGAAAGGATGATAGATACAGTGTTATCTAACATTGCCAGTGTAATTTTTATAACCAATAAACGAAGGAAAGTGCCCAGGTCTATGAAGGGGTTGCAGTGTTCAGAGAGTCTAACATCCACAGAAACTTCCTAATTAATTAATAACACAAAAAAGTAGGTGTTACTGGGAATGCAGAATAATGTTTCATCAAGAATAAAGGTGCTCAGCTCAGGCAATGAAAAACCAATAGGAAACAAAAGGAATTTCATCTCAGCTGGAAAGTCCGGTTTTTGCCTGATATATCCTCTCATGAAGTAAACAAGCAGAGCAGCTACAAATGAAGTATACCTACATTATAATAGTACTGGCTGAGTGAGCTGGGGTTGTTTAGCCTGGAGAAAAGGAGGATCGGGGGGACCTTATTGCTCTCCACAACTGCTCGAAAGGAGGGTGTAGCAAGGTAGGGTCCAGTCTCTTCTCCCAGGTTACAAGTGGCAGGATGAGAGGAAATGGCCTCAAGTTTAGATTAAAAATTACATTTTTTTTTTTTTTCACTGAAAGGGTTGTAAAGCATTGTAACAGACTTCCCAGTGTGGAGTCACAATGCATGAAAGTGTTCAAAAAACTTGTGGATATGGCACTTAAATCATGGCTCAATGGTGAAAACAGGAGTGGTGCAAGGCTGACAGCTAAACTTTTTATCTTAAAGGTCTTTTCCAACCTTAGCAACTCTAGGATTAGTAAGTTTAAACTATGAGAGTTGTTAAATATAATTCTACATAACAAAGAAAAGAGTCTTGTTATCATTGTAATCCAGTGAAATTTACCAGATATCTCATAGAATGTAGGACAAATATCCTTACAATTACTGTAAAAGAAATTAAAGAAATAAATTGCAAAATTTAATAAATTAGCATAGATATTTTCCTGGCTTTACATATTTTTAAGCTGGCATTCAATCATTAATTTGCTAGACTTTGTTATTGATTATTAAAATGCTGATGTAACATCTGTAATATCACCCTCTTCTATTAAGGACATAATCTTCATTTATGGTGTTCAACTAGAAGTACCTTGTTTTTATTGCTGAATCCTTACAGATGTATCTATATTTCTTTATAAAGCTATATTGCTTTCTAAACCAAACGAGGCATTCGATATTTTCTTATGTAATTGATCAAGGCCATTGCATATTCTTCTGATAATGTTGTGGTCTGGGTCTAACATTTATGCAAAACCGTAATTTTTTCTCCAGACATGCTCTGCTTTTAGGATAGGAAGTGGGAAGAAAAAAAATTTGAAAATGTCTCTCTTCCCTGCAAAATCAAGCCCTGTAATACAGTGTAAACAGAGGCCTAGTCCACAGCCAGTGAAGTAAAATTAAAGTCAATTCCCTCATTCCAGCAGGGTTTTAACAGTTTTAGAAAGGGTTTGGATCCCACACCTAGAAAAGCAGCATGGCAGGATGTTCACACAAATTCTGGCAATTGCTCATTGTGACTTTTGACACTTAGGAGTCCTGCCAGCTATCACAAGTTAAAGCAGCCATCAGGATAATTTTTACATGGTAAGGCAGCTGTGAACAGATGGCTCGGGCTGGGAGGGGAACGCACAGATTTGCACCTCACTCTCCCGTGCTGCCTTATGGGCTTCTTGAAGTTACCAACCTGTGAAAAGTGCCACCAGCAAAAAGCAGCAGCCTTACATATTGGGATCAATTTTAAGCCTGTGTTCCTCAACTGTTACAGGTCAGGGCTCCCACAGAGCAAACTTCACAACAGTTGTGACTCAAGTATGTCACAGCTATTTAAAAATAATGGACTGGCTGTTACCCGTAATTCAAACACAATAGGAAGTTTAATACTGTAATTTATACAAAATTGGTACAACATTGCCAGCAATTAGAAGAGAGACAATAGTGGCAGTAACAGCCCAGTAAAATAATGATACAATTAGCTTCAATGAAGCATTTGAATGATCTCTGTAAATCAAAATGGAGTCCTTGGGAGGGCAGGGATAGGAAGTTTTATTTTTCCTCTCTTAATTTACTGCCTTCTCTTATCTAGCTGTTCTTTTTCTTAGCTCTGAGAACTGTGTTATTTATGAATGTAAAGATACTGTATCAATAAAGAAGGTTAAATACAGACTAAAGGAAAGTATATTACAAAGTATCTTATACTGTTGTAAATCACGTTGGGAAAAGAATTTCTTCACTTTGCGACATCTGGCTCACAGTCTCCCATTTAGTTTTCTGGAACTGCCAAACACCATGTAGTTAGGAAATCAATATTATTTAGCATTTTGTCTAAGCAGTAAGAATGCAGTCTTCCTATGAGTAAAAAAAAAAGGAGGATCCTATTTGTTATAAATGATACAGAAAGCTATTTTTATGAAAAAATTGCATAAATTTTTGGCATATAGTCTTACCAACCTGGAACTGTGAAATGAAAAATGGACAATAATAACAAGACAGATAAATTAGACCTCTCAAAAGTATTGTGCGATTGCAATTTGTAGCACTTTTCATGTTCCTACTCAAAACTGAAATCTCTTCGTCATTTGTATCAATTCCATGTGGTATCTCTAATTGTTAGATTGTTCATTCTTTCAGCAGGGACAATGAGTGTTGAGGCAGAGTGTATTTTGTACCTTGGTGGTTTTTTTAACTGTAAGATCCAAAGATAAAAGACCACAAGGGAAAACTGTGATTATCTAGTTCAACCTCTGGTATGACACAGATTATATAAATTCCCTGAATCAATTCTTGTCTGAAAAAGAGAATTTAGTCTAGGAAAAATATTCAATTTATTCCATTAAAAAATGTCAATTTATGGAAAATTTAAAAAATGCTTTTACTGTCAGTTTGTGCATATATATGTATCCACATACAGTCTAGCTTCAAATCCCAAATACTAAATAATTTCCTTATTTTATTTCCTGCTTTCAAGAACACAATTTGAAATTTCTTCCTCTATGAAACTCCTTTTAAGTTTATCACCTCAGATTATGCCCAAATTCAGCAAAGATATTTAAAGGCTTTCATTAAAAAATGAACCTCAACTTCTTTAATGCTCTCCTTTAACCTTACATTCTCTTCATATATTGTAAAACTGTAATCACAGATGTGTATTAAACTTCTTAATTATGCAGGAAGCTGCAAAGAGGACAAAAACAATGTTGATTAGACTGAGATTAGGACAAATATGAATTAATAATTATTTATATAAAGCTAAGTAAGGCAGAAGAAGTGAACACACAGTTTACAGATAGTTGTGGTATTGAGAGTAAAAGATATGCCCTGATTTCTCACAGTACTGAAGAGAGATGAAACAGACTTCTTTTGCGAAATTAGAAATTTACTGTGCTGCTTTAACGAAGGTATCACTTACGATTGGTTAATACAGTTAGTCTCTGTTACATCCAAAGCTCATACTATTTGGTTTTTCTTTTTTCATTTAAATGTCAAACAGAGAACTCACATTGAATGGATTATCTGCTTGTATTTACATGCTTGTGCTGTCATTTTGCAGTTGAATTTACCTTTTTTTATTCAGCCAGGTATATGACACTCTATCAAATACTTTACTATCAGTATCCCTTCACCACTATTACATTTACCTTTATGTAATGTAAATTCATGCTGAATGTTATATTACCTTTACAATGCATTGTAGTATCCTTGTATTATTTTTTATCAAGATCTATATCATCAATTTTATTTTGGGCCCAAGAATCAGTCTGATGCTGACAGATTATAATTACCCATTTAATACATGTAATTTTGGCACATCAGCTATTTTTCAGTATTTTGGATTTATTTATATGTCCTAGTACTTACTGGAAATTCATGGTAATAAATCAGAGTATGTCCAGCCAACTCTTGTAATGAAAAGAACAAGAACAAAAAACACCCAACAGAGAAGGGTGGGTTTTTTTCAGCCTACTCGTACTAACTGACTCTATTAGAATTTATTCAACATCTAGCTTTTACTTTAATAAGGACAAAAATAATGGAGATAAGTCTTCCTTTTTTTATGAAGGCCATAGAATTTCTATCTATTAATGTACCAAAGACTTTGTTCATTCTCATACGCTTCAAAACCTTTCCTGTTACCCTGCTCAGTTGGTATATGTTAATGTTGATCTTAACTTTCATTATATTTAGATATATTTTTCAATCTGATACCAGTAGTCCTACCATACCATTTATTAAACATATTGTATTGTAGAGCAGAAAAGGGGCTTATAGAAATGAATCAGTAATACATCAGTATTACATTTTGAAGGTGAGTGCTACTCATATGCATGGTGCTGAGTATCACCAAATACTATTGACTTTTTGTTTTAAATGGCCATATTCTTCTAGAATATCTTTAGTACTTTCATTGTACCTTGGCATCTTATAAATATAGTTAGGTAATTTATCACAAAAGCTGAAAAAAATCAATAATATCTGAATGAAATTTTTAAAACTTAATAAAATAAACTATATTTATATTTATATTGCTTTTGCTTTTTTTCTTACAGAAGGCTACTCTTTCCTGCCTTGCTCTGATAAATATGGTTTTGTTTTCTTATAAGTTACATACTTCATTGAAGGGATCAATCCTTAAAATCTAAAATAAAGACGCCAAATACAGTAATGGAATGTTAAATAAAAAAGTGAAAATAAAAAATATGCAATGATGAATAGGCAACTTCTGCTGCACTGCATTCGATACATGACTTTTTAGTCATGTACTCAAATAAGTAACTCTAACTTCGAAACTTAGTCAGCGGAATGCATGGTTTATGACAATTCAACAAATTATTCATGGTTCTACTTTATTTTGCTGTGGGCATAAACAATTTTCTTTTCCTCCAAGTAAATGTCCTACAAGGAATAGATTATTGATGCAATGAGAATTTATGATCTTTTAGATTTGAGTCAGTTAATGAAATACTGAATGTATTATAAATACCAGTAAACCTTCGCCCCCATGTTTTCACATGGTATGTTAGTCAGTTATTCTGAAAAACTTATGTCTGTCACATAGAACAAAATCCTATTTAATACAGGATATCCCCTGTGAAATACAAGTGTACAATTTAGTTCTGGAGAGTGACAGAAGCAAAAATAAGCAATGATCTCCTTGAAGAGTACTCAAATCACACTGCGAATCCAAGAATATCTATTCCTCCTTGTTTGACAGCACTTCTGAAAAATGGGTATTTGCCACTAGACCTTTTTTTGCATTCTTCACCTATCCCAAAGTAAATGTCATTAAAAGTACATTTAATTGGACCCTCACGGGTGTCAGCAACCTCAAGTTAGAAAGAAAGTCTTAATAACAGTCTGCTTTCTTTCTGCAGCTTCAAATTGCTGCTAGAAGTAGTGGCCTGGCAAGATTGTTTAAACTTCATCACTTTTGTCTTGTGTGAAAATTAATATGTGGAACTCAGAAACTACTGCAAGCCATAGCTCTTTACATTTACTGTAAACCTGAATGTTAAATAAAATGTTCATTATAAAATCCACTGCTGATACATAAAGACCATTGGGAAAAAATCTAAGTCATACACTCTGTATTTATTGTAATATATAACATATACTATATATGAGGAAATAATATATTTTAATACAGTCTACATATCATAAACATCTAATATCCTATGTACGACATATCACAGAATCAAGTACATTACACAAAACCTCTGAGATCATGAAGTCCAACTTTTGACTGGACACCACCTTGTGAACTACACCATAGCACTGAGTGCCCTGTCCAGTCTTTTCTTAAACACCTCCAGGGGCGATGACCTCACAGCCTCCCTGAGCAGCTCACTCCAATCCTTAACAATGCTTTCAGTGAAGAAATTCCCCCTGATGTCCAGCCTGAACTTCCCCTGGTGCAGCTTGGGACTGTGTCCTCTTATCCTGTCACTGGTTGCCTGTGAGAACAGACTGACCCCCACCTGGCTGCACCCTCCTTTCAGGGAGTTGTAGAGAGTGATAAGGTCACCCCTGAGCCTCCTTTTCTCCAGGCTAAACAACCCTAGCTCCCTCAGCCGCTCCTCATTGGACTTATCCTCTAGACCCTTCATCAACCTCATTGCCCTTCTCTGGACTTCATTATATATCATGCTATAAAATATTTATATGATAATTTTGTAATATGGGTAATATTTCCTATATTATACATCATATAAAATATAATACATATAACATGCGAAAAATTTTATAATAAATTATAATTAGATATTTTATTATATACACTCATAGAATTTGTGGTTTTCTTAACAAATTGCACTTTGGATTTATGTCAAAATTCTATTATACTACTTTTTTTCATTCAGAAATTCTGCGTTGTTTTCTCAAATTGTGGTTCTTACCTCCATAAAGACATATCTTCTCTTACTGGCTTTATGATGTAAATGACTGAGAAAAATTAAATTATTTAACAATCAAAATCAATGTTCTTTTTTCAATGTTTTTACTGTATTATGACCATTAAATGTCACATTCTGAAATCTTTTCACTGAACTTATTTCACTTCAAAGTTGCTTCTTTTTGAAGTCAAATACTATAGTGTTGCATGCCATTACGAGAATATTTCTCTGTCATTCAGACTGACTTCTTTGCTTGTTCTCGTGATATTTTAGAATTCTCTGTCACAGCTTGTCTAGAAATACTGTGATCCTTCATCATCAGTGTAAAATATTGCAGCAATTCAATCACTCAGACTAAGGAAACATCAAATGAAGTCAGGGAGGTCAATGGGTGTCAGAACTGTCTGTATGTTTTAGAGATTACTCTGGGGAAGCTAGTTGACTCCCATGTTTCAAGATCTGTCACATCTGAGGTCAGGCTATGTAATTAATAGTAGTTGGGAACTTGGTTGAGTACTGGAATTCAAATTCCTCCCCCAGTTATTAGTACTGCACAAGCTCTAAGTGTTTCTGTTTCACTGCTGTCTTTGTCACGGGCTTCATTGTCCATGGCCACAATGGAGGTCTGCTGCATCACAGGTTGAGTGAGCACGGCCAGCCAACCGAGGGAGGTGCTTACCCCCTCTATTCAACACTTGTAAGAGAACACCTACACCGGGCTTCCAAATGCCTTTCCCCTAGCAAAGGAAAACACTGATAAACAGGAGCAAGTATTGTGGAGGCCACCAGAATGTTCAGGTCTGGAGCACTTGTCCTACCCTTCAGGCTGAAGGAACAGGGCTGCTTCAGCCTGGGAAAGGAAGAGTTTTTCTGGGGAACCTGATAGCAGACTCCAAAATCTAAGGGGAAATCATCAAAAAGAGAGATACAGGGTCTTTGCATTAGTGTATTGTGTGAGTATCAAAGACAGTGGTTATGTTGAAAGCACAGAGTTTCAGGCTTGATATAAGTAAAAAGAAATTCTCACTGGGGAAAGCCAAGCAGCAGAACAGGCTGCCCAGAGAAGCAGTGCAGGCTCCATCCTTGGGTGCTTCAAACACTAGTCTGACAAAGCACTGAGAGACCAGATCTGAACTCATGGCTAATCCTGCTGTAAGCAGATGTCCTGAGGTCCCTTCACTCTGAATGATACCATTACACTATATCATAGCCCAATGATATGTAGGACAAATGATCAGCCCACAATCAGATGTCAGACTCGTGAAATGAAAGAACCCAACGGGATTTTTACGTCTTATAAATTTTCATAAGAAAATTAGAATGCAGTGCTGAAAGACACATCTGTTAACAAATCTTCCAGGCATAATTACCCTGAGAAGACAGAGATGACATAAAAATAAATACATGTTAATTTATATTTATTTATGTAGTTTTCTGAGTGAGCTTAAAAGTATAAATTGGTACTTTACTGGTATTTCTCTTATTCATATAAGCTGAAGAAATTTGAAAACCAAACACAACATCATATTATGAGGGAGGAAATCACATAAAGAATAAAAATATTTATAAATATTATATATATTATATATTAAATATAATAATTATTATACATAATAGGTAAATTCATGAAAATTTACAAGGTAGCATGTGATTTAAAGAAATTAACCTAACTGAATATTGTAATAAATTACTCAATTGTATATCAAATATGGCTCATTCAATTCTTGAGTTGAGTTCTTTGGGGTAGTTTATAGCATTTCTTCTCCTGATTCCTAATTTTTGATTACAAACAGCAGCAGACATAGATTTTTGTTTAATACCTTACTAACGAACAGAAGACAAACATGTTTTCTTTTCCATTGAATAGGGAAATTAATGAAAACAGAAGTATTATCACAAATCTTCAATAAGGTGTCAGTTTTGCACAAACATATTATTCTGGTTACCACATATGTATTCAGAATGTAAACCTAGAATTATTGTGTAAATTTATAAAATTCAAATTCTTATGTGCAGTTTAAATTTTGCATGTAGATATTGCATACACTGAATTACTCTCCCATAATATAGTTTTCCTAGCTGCACAAAAATTCAGAGGAGATAATGTGAGTAATGTCTTGTGACGGAAGCATGCATAGCTAGTGAAGGGTATGTTCCCAAGACATGGTAACCAGCTATGAATTCCCCTTCAAGTAATGCTTTATTCATAACTTAATTCCAATTGCATGTACCAAAATATCTGTTTGAAAACTATTATAGCACATTTTGTTTTCACTATTGATGTGTGTCATGAGAAATACATTTTTACAATTTCAGTGGTTTGCACAGGACTATGGTGTTTTTATTTCTAATTCCAAAAAGAAATGGATGAAATCTTTAGAGAAGTCTGTGTTAGGCTTGTAACAAATAACATTTAAAGGTTATTGCAGACACAATGCATCGTTTTTTAGCAAACCTCTGCAGCAGTTACTTACTATCACCACGGCAAAGCAAAGGCCCCAGTTTGTAAGCTGCTTCCGAGTTTGGTCTGTCAGTATCTGTGATCACAATTTCAGTTACTGGTAGATGGTCCTTGTAGGAGAGGAAGCCAGTATCATTAGTCCTGAAAAGGCAAAATGAAAGCCACTGCTCTCCTAAATGTTTCCAATAAACATTTCATTATCATTGACACATTGCTGGGGAAAAGGAGAGAAATTCAGAAAAAAGAAAAAAGGTTGCCCAAATATGTATGTGTGTATATGCATGTCCGTATATGTGTGCTTGTATATGTGTGATAGAAAAACTGTGAATAGAAATGTATACTTTGTAGTTGGCATCGGGCTCATTTGACAGGACTGAAAGAATTCCTTGGAAGTGGGTAGTTTTAGGGTTGTGCTGGTTCACATAAACGTGAGAAAAGTACTCTTGAATAAATGGGCACCTAACTGGCTGCATAAGTCAATGAATTTGCTCAAGCCAGTAACGTTATGTTGCTGAGGACATACTGTATCTGTAATTGACTCCATCATCAACTTGGAACATTTAATGCCTTAATAGAACTTTCAAGTCTAACTTTTTTTTTTTCCACCTTGACAGAAGTATAAAAAATCAAATAGAAATGTACAAAATCATGCTGACTACAGGAAAAGCAGTATATGCTACAAATATGAAACTCACAGAAAAGAAAATATGCAACTTTGCACTCAGAGCACACAGCCAGTACTTGTAATCTTAGACGTAGTTCCCTGTTTAAAATCATTGTTGACTTAGTGTCAGAACTGATTTTTAAATTTCATAAGCACCAGTTTTGGCCCTAAAATTCCTTCCCCTAAACCCATGGAAATGTTCACATACTCAGGACTATTTTGGAAAATTCAATCTGTCCATTCAATCCATTCATGGTTGAATCTTTCTGTTAAAGGGCAAAGCAAACAGTTCAGAAAAAACAGCAGAAACTTAGAGAGGAGAGGTAATCTAGAAGTCCCACTGCTGAGAGAGTAAGCATGAGACACACCTCGGCAAGAAAGCCATGTTTCTCTGAGAATGTTGTTGGGCTTAGCAACCTTGTCTTTCAGTACACAGTGCCCAGGAGCTAAGACAATAGGAGAGATTCCACCCTTGTGCTGAATAAAATTAATGACTTTTTTCTCCTCTCCTCTCTCCCTTTCCTAACATCATCATCTTTCTCCTGCATACAAATTCTGTTTATCTGTTTTGGAGCACAGTGCAAACAAATGGATATTTCTTTTTTAGTAAACTATTTTCCTTAAGTGAGGAATGGAAAACATAGGTTTTTTAAATGTTAATTTTTCATGAGGTGAGATATTGCAGTTTTCTAATTTAGAACTGAAAGAAAATGCCTCAAAATACCTAAAGTGCTTGCTTCAGTAAAATGATGCTATAAACAAAAGGAAACGGAATAAAAATGATCTTCTGTGGAGAGAATTTGCAATTTTTAAATTTTTAGGACCATATTTTTTAAAAAACAATCTTTCCATTCTAGAGTTCTAGAGACTTAAAGTTTTTGATTAGTCAAATAAGGAGTTTAAAGTTACATTTATGTCCAATCTATAACATAAGATAGATTTCACTATAAAAATAGATTGTCAAAACCAGTATTTCAAAACCACAGTGTGTAACTACTTATCTATGCTCAAAATGCATGTCAAACAAGCATAGCTTCTACCTACTTTTTCCACGCAGTGAGCAGTATCTAGTCAACTGATCCAAAACAGTAGTCTCTAGGGAACCAAGTATAACATTAATCACAAGTTCCAAAATGAGTGTATACATAATCACTGTAACACTGGAGTCACTGGGAAGAATCTCCACTTAAAAATGTCAAAAGTGGATAAAACCAGAAATATAAACCCAGCGTCATTATACTTTCAATTTAATACACTCATAAACATCTCAGCAACTTACTCAAAGTAGATGTGCATGAGAAGACACACACATCATCCTCTTATCTACTCTATTTACAAATATGTTGCCAGTATAAATTAACCTCTATATGTGAGCATGGATTAGATGAACGACAAGAATGAACAAGAATATATTGCATGTGTGAGCAACTATGCTAATTTTTTTCTCAAAACACATTCATCTTTTAAGACTTATTTTCATGTTAGAAATGAAATACTGGTTTTATTTTCGTGCAGCATAATAATAGGGAAATTTTTAGTGTTCTCTGTGTTTTTTTAATCTCTTTATTGGAACAAACATTGCAGATATCACCCTGTGAATTTCACTGCAATAGCAAACTCTTTTGTCCAGAAATCTTTGAAGCTTGTGAAGAATTGTTCTTCAACTAACTCTTTCTTGTACCTCCATTTCTGTGTCTGCTGAATTCCCTGATCATGTTGAGGGAACAAGCATTTTCTAACCCAACTCACTAGTCGCTCCTTTAAAGGAAGGGTGGACCTTCAGAAATAAAAATGATGTATTGCTTGATTTTGCACACATCGAGATGTTCAGAAATACCTTCCTTAGATTTTTCTACTTTCAAAAAGAAAAAGATGCTGATACATTTTTTAAAATGCATATATTAATGTACTCACTGAACTTGATTTATATAAGTTAAATAGACTTCACAATTTTAAGACTCTAAAAGTTTCTTAAAGAGAAGAACTTTAATTTGTAAAGTCCCTCTGCTTTATCAAATCCTGTACTACACCAGAGCTCTTGTTGAGAAAGTTATGTCTGATCCTATTAAATGAAAAGTCAGGTTTAGATTTGACATTGTAACAAGAACTCATCTGTCATATTATTTATTTGACAGTTATTGTAAATGACACCAGAGAATTTTAGGCACAAATGGAAGATGTACATCCTAAAAATCCATTCATTCTCTTTGAATAAGAGTCCATATGAGTGATTCGCTTCATTGACAGCAAGAGTATTAATTTTAATTATCTATGTTGTAGATGAAAAAAAGTGTGTAAAAAGTCTAAACTTAGAAGTGTAGTTAAAAATTATGCTAAAAATTAACTTTTTTCCCAGAACACTTTATTTTAACTTTAATTACTTTCAGTAGTCTAAAACTAACTGAAGTTGTGCTAAAGAACTATTGTCTTAATCTATAACATGCAATAGCCTAAAAGACCAGAAAGTATCTATAAAATTAAACCTTCCCCAAAATTCAGAGTGAAAGAATTAGCAGTAACACTTAATGTATATAGCAATATCTTTGTGAAAAATTATGCTCTAAAGCAAAGAATCAGATGACACGATGGCAACTTAGATTTCTAACTGCCTCAGTATTAAAAATGTCCTAAGGCCTGTATATTTTCTTAATTTACTTTTAACAGAAAAAGTATTGTGAATAAGCAACAGTAAAAAGTCACCATTCATCCCTGTCCGCATCACAATTGCAGTGATGCTGGGAATCAATGCAGCTTCCCTCCAGTCCACAAGCACATTTTTGTACGGCAGGCAAGGAACCTCCCCAGTAAGTATGAGTCTCGTTGGTTCTTCCAATCCACCAGCTCAGTGGCATCCCATCTAAAAAGCAGGTTAGAGAAAATCAGTGCCCAGTCTTGTCTCCTACTTCTCTCAGGTTTCCCATCCAAATAATATTCCAAAAGATTAAGAATACAAAAATCCCTTCTCAAATCTAAAACGTTTAAATGACCGGGAAAAAACAAATTACCACCTTTGCTTGGTAAATGATTATTCATTTTAATACTTCGTTATCATGTATTAAATGATTGTCACAGATTTTTGCTTGCATTAGTGGAAAAGCGAACTCACAGTACCTAGTTCAGCCAGCCATGATATTAGAATCATTTATCTTAAGCAGTCCATTTATATAATTCATTTTAAAATGGTCCATGAAAAAGGAGATATAATCATCCTAAAAATGAGGGTAGTTTATATTCCCAAGCAAAGATCAATTCCAGATGCTGGAATTACCAGAAATAGAATGAAGAAAGTCACAGAAATTGTTTCATCCCACTACCAAGAGTACTACAGAGTACTACTGCCCACATCTGTTATGAACATTAAGCAGCTGACTAGTGGTGTTAATCAGAAATGCCCAAAGACAGCTGTTAGGCCATGGACAGCAGATTCAGAATTTATATACTCAGAGATGGCAGAAATCATGTTAATGGTGCTCCCATAAGCAAGCTGATATATCTGGTGAGCAGAGGTGAGGTTTCCCAGGACTATTACATCTCTCTGTGGTGCATCCAGTCAGCATTGTTTGTAGCAAAATGATAAAACTGGATGTTTCCTTAATGTTACAGTACTGCAGAATCAGCTTAAAGATATTGCCAAGCAAACATAGCAACAGAAGAAATATCTACAGAACACATAATAGCAAAACGATATGAAGCATAAAGATAAACCATCTCAAATGAGATGGAAGAAGGGTGATAGATGCATGAAAGACAAGGCATGAGAAGAAATCAAGTACTGTCAAATTATAGAGTTTCTTATAGGTGCACTTCTTTTTGCTTCTGCTGGAGCTCCATTTTCAGCACCCGGTCCCCACGAAGAAGCTGGAATTTATTCTACTCTCAACTTTACTTACTACTGCTACTGCTTATTAAACCTCACTGTTAGATAAGACCTCTGTTGCACTGACAATCTTTCAGATCGCAAACATATTGACTGCATTCATTACCACACAACTGTCAGCCCAGCAGGCCAAAAAACAGTGTGAGCAGTTTTTTGAAAAGTCAAGCTTGCATAATGGCATCAATGTCCAATATCAGTGTCTGTGTTTGGAAACCATCACAGGAGGAAGAAAACCCAGAGACCGCCTATAAATAATTTATCAGACAACACTTTAAAAAGGTTCTAACAACTAAGATTGTAAAAAGCAGAATATTTCTGCTGCTTTAGCAGCATGCCTTAGGTTTATATTGTAGTCATGAATTAGCATTCCCAGTGTTTCACTAGGGACACTGAGATATGTTTAAAAGCTGGTCTCAGTTATTGGTTCATACAGCTGGGTGAGGAGAGTATTTACTGAAATGCTGCAAGTTCATCCTGATTAGCCTGGATTTTTTTCCCTGCCTTAGCAGAAAGTACTGCCTAGGAAAATAAAGCCATTAATTAAAATGGTTAGAGATTTCTTCATAATGATCACATAAATGTATTAACAGATGACTTCTTTAATGATATAATTCACAAATGCTATCCAGGCTGATTGAAATACAATACATTCTCAAAATACAGTCAGTTAAGAATTACTGTGTGGACTGCGTGCTCCAAAAAATGTATCACATAACCATCATCAAATTTTGTACTTCTCAGGCATACCTAGTGAAGATCATAAATAGCAGAAATGAGAGTGATTAAACTGTGTTTAAACAAAGAATGATTTTATAAAATTTGTAGGACTCTCACATAACTTTCACACGTCTATTTATTCTTCGCATTCAAAACTAAATTTTAGATGACACCACAACTGAGTGGTTGCACACTTTTAAAACATTTATTTTAGCACACTTACATGCATATTATAAATATGCACCTATGTGTAATATAAACAGCATAACAATATAAATAGTGAATTGTTTTAGCACATTTACATGCAGTCTCCTTGGACAAAATAAACCCAGTCTTTAAAATTTCTGCTTGAGGCAAACCAGGCTTTTGAACATCTAAACATAGCTTTAATTTGGAGCCCACGGCAAAAGGAAGGTTCATTGGGGCTCCTTAAGCAGCTGGTTCACTCTTTTTGCTGCAGAGGTGTTCTCAAACAGATATTCTTCCAAGAGCGAACTAGCCTAAGAAGTCCAGAGATGTCCATGACATAATTAGGGAGAAAGAATGCATAAAGAAAGAGCTTAGACACAGAACCAGAGAGTGCTTCACGCAGAGGCCTCCTCTCTGCTTGGTAGGAAAGAATGCTGAGGAATCAATTTTTAGCATCCTAAGGGTTTCTGGTGCACAAGTCAAAAAACAGTAAACAATAAGGGTTTTACCTCCACATTATTTGGAGTACTTAGAACAGATGTTCAGAGTAATGTCTTTTAATACCAGCTCTGTGCCAGTGACAGTTAAGAATTAAATAGACTACACAACTTCAGTTTTCTTTAAGTAGATCAGAAGATCTCTCTTTATTTCTTAAAGAAATTATAATTTCGTCAATAATCCACATGTTGGCTACTGCGCTTTTTATGAATGTTTATATTGGACAGTGGAAATTCAATGTTATTGATGTTTTTTGTGTCAAGTAAAATATGCACATTAAGTGCACACATTAACTTCTGCTGGTATCTATGCACTAATTTGTGTTCTTTTAAAAAGACATTTCCTCAGTAATTCCTTCATTAAAATTAAAAAATTCTTGGAAGACCAAACAAGAGGAGATCTGTTAATAACAATCTCTGTTAATTTAAAAGTCTTATGAGAGAAATTAACTTGAGAACTTAATTCTCTGAAAGAAAATCATTATTAATCGACATTTGTATTTTCCTGGTTCAAATATCTTTTGGCAACTTACAGAAATCTGAGTACTCACAATTTGAAGTAGTTCAAACTCCATAGCAGCAAAATGCCATAGCCTTGTTAGAAATAAATAACTTTAGTAGCCAGTAAAATAAAAGGCACTATGCAACATAATAAGATTTGTCTGCTTTACTTACCTGACTTATCTAAAAGCCTTGACTTTTTGCAGTAGTAAGCAAGCTCCTGTTCGCAGTGATCTGCAAGGTTTATTGTAGCCTGAAGCTGGTCTAGGCTGGCAGAATACTTGAAAAACACAGTGTGTGGGTTCTCTCGATTAGCACTTTTAACTCTGGTTAGGTTGGTGCTGTTATGCTGTATAATTGTCCACGTTGCATCTTTCAAAACACATGTGAGAAGTAACGAAGAATGAGAAAGAGTTGCATAAGTTAGTAATGGAAAGAGCGTGTATGATGAAACTTCAAAGATAACTTCTTTCATCACAGAAAGCACTTTGGGGCCCAGGAAACACACTGAGCAGAAATGAAAACCATTATTCATTGTTTCTATTCATAGGTAGATTATTGTACCATGACTGTAACAGGTATTCAGCTCGTTATGATTATTGACTAAGGAAAGAATTTGTATTGGAAATAAAATACTGTTTACTTGGTAACTCGCAATGAAAGATTAGAAACAAAAAACACTTACTATTGCTACTTTCCCCAGGCTTAAATAATGCATAAAATAACACTAATTCTATCCTAGAACCTACCTACATTACATACATCCTTATAGCTTGAATTAACTTATTCTGTATGAGAAAATGGCCTACAGACCTTTTCTATTATACAAAGAAGCAGAAGTATCTTGCATATACTGTATTTACTATAAAACTAAGATTACATGTAGGTGAATGATCACTGCCATCTCAAATTATATAGTAGTTATGGTGAAGGCTGGTATCATTCTTCTGTTTTGTACTTTTGCCAAGCCCCTTCACCCATGAATAGGAAAGAAATGAGCTTATTCTGTTTCAACTACCACTTTCAAAACCTTTAAGTCTCACTCCTGACCAAAATCCCTTTCAAGGTAGGGGTGAGCAGGCTCCCAGTTAAAGCCAGTCTGGGACAGTCAAGTCAAGTTTAGATTCATGGTCACTGTATTCTTCCATCTTCATGGCCAATGTAATTTGAAAAAAACATGAGAAATATTATTTTCTCTAAATTTTAGTATTGGTATAACATTTCTGACATTTTATTAGTAGTATTCCAAATAGACTTGCATCTTATTTCATCAGCTGCCTACAGGCCGCACATGGCAGATATTATAAAATATTCATAAAGAGGAAAGAATTCATGGTCACTTAGAGATAAGTACTAGTCAGAAAACTAAATGAAATATTTTTTATCTAATTATAAAATTTTATTAAGGATGTAATTAGAGTGTCAAAAACCAGATAGCTAGATATACAAATTTAAATTTTGGCTGCTTGCTTTGTTTTGGGTGCTGTTTTCTATGGTTGTGGGGTTCTTTTGGTAAATGGACATACACACAGATACAAATACATCTCAACATTATAATAAACACAAAAATGAAGAGAAGCAGTTTGGATGTTCAACACATGGTCACACTCCTAACACTATAAAGAAAAAAGAAAAACAGACAACTGCAAAGTTTGTAGCATTTTAATTGACAGTGTGGACTGTAGGCTTTTGATTCTGAAACTGACCTCCAAGAATAAAATCAGGGAATGGCACCTCCCTCCCAGCTGCCTGAAAATAGAGCCCCATGAATGTCAAAGACAAGGCAGTGCAGTAAGAAATGTGGGCATCTGCCTTCCCTGCCTCTGGTGGGAAAAGGGAATACCAGTCATGAGGAAACTGGGAACAAAACAAATATAGAAGATTCATCCTGTCAGAATGCATCTTGAGATGAAGAACTGATCAATGATGTTTGCTTAATGTGGTGAATAAGGAGTGACTGAGGAAAACAGTAACAGCTGTTCATGGACACACAAGGATAAATCAGACACTACACTATACCTTGGAGAGTTATACCCACTTAGAAAAATTGTCATCTTTCTGCCATGATTCTTTGGTCTCTTTTAGTCTCACAGGACACTAGAATATTTCTTTTTAAGAGCCTGTGCCAATCTGAAGTGTGCTTATTGTGAGCTACCACAGCTCACTGTAGAAGTCAAGAGCTGACATGGTGAGACTAGGTAAATTGCTCAAGTCAACATCAAAATCTTACTATAAGGTTTCTAAGTCAAGTTCTCAACACTTAGGGCATATCTAAATCAGTTCAAATCTAGCTTATTCATGTATTCTTTTAAACAGTTATAACTCTGTAAAAATAAATTTTTGTCAAACAAAACAATAAAATGTTTCCATCATTTTGGCTGGAAAGCAATTCAAAGAAAAGGAGCTAAGTATAAAGAAAAGGAGACAGCCACAAGTCCAGCAATAATAAATTCCAAAAAGCCGTTTAAATTTAAGCTTTGTTGAAAGGATATATACACCAATATACTGTATACCATACAGAGATAACATCAACTGCTTTGTTAAAAAGCAGACTGAAATCAAATTCTGATAGCTAAAACTTCTTGTTATATACATGATCAGATTCAAAGAACTGATTGCAGAAGGGGAACAGGGTGTCCAAAAGTGAGGCTGCAAGAGTCCCACTGGTTGCATTTGTATTCTCCAAAAGATCACCTTGCAGTTTGAAAAATGAAGTTTAATATTGAAATTCCTCTCAACAAAGGCCAGATCTAAATCACATTTTTTCAGAAGGCTATCAGGAAAAATCAGCAATTTTCTCATAAAACACAACTTATTTCTCATTTTCTTAAGTATCCTCAAGAGGCTGCAACTTCAGTGAAAACAAAGCTGCTCCCAAAAAATGAACTAGTATGACATTGTCTCCATATGGAATACATGCCTCATTTATGCAAAGCATAACAGGAAAGCTGTGTTAGCTTCACAGCCTGAATCTTGCTTTTATTCTAATTTTTCTGCCTAATTCTTTGTCCGGTATCCTGGGCTAAGGAGTCACCTTCAGTTTGCTGTGCATGTTTACATTAAATTCACGAACTGCAGAGACTTCTCACTTGGTAACCCATGTTTCAATATAATGAGCATGCACACAGTCCCAGCTGTAAGTTAAGGAAGTTTATCACCTCACCTGTCATATTGCAGTATACGAGAAATGGTCCCAAGGGGCCACTTCCATCTGAATCAATATTGTAAAAGCCTGAAGTGTTCCCTCTGTGCTTATAGGCTTCACATGATTGCTCATAGATGGCTGTAAAAGAACACATTCCATCACAGATGTAATGGTATGATATTACATTTTATTCAGGGAATCAAAAAAAAAAAAAGGTGCATGAACCGTGACATTGGGAAAAGAAGCTGGGTGTGTGTTATCCCTGCTAAAGAATGAAGAAAAATTCATGCAATCAAAACTATGATTTTATTAGAAATTGTTAAGCATATTTGGTTTTATTCGTTATGGAGATCACAAAGTGCATTTTTAAGCATTTTATTCCGTATTTCCAGATCAAAACTTCAGGGAGGAAAACATAAAATATGGGTGAGTAAATGGTTGTAAAAACTGCTGAATAATGGTAGAATGCCAAGGGTATTACTTAGATCCTGGCAATCAGATTTTGAGGAAACCCCTACTAACTACCTCAACCAAATCCAATTTTTGTTGCTGTTGTTGTAACATAAAGCAGAAGGTAAGCATTTCTTGGCTTTCACACTCTTTATTTTCTTCCCATTTTAAATGGAAAAGCAAGTGACTTGTCAGAGACTTCAGTAAAAGAACTAAATAAGCAAAGACAAAATGACAGCTCCTTGGTTCCTTGTCATGTATACTTTGTATCAGGCTAGGTGGGAAAAAAAAATCTGTGATACCTTCTCTATATCAAATATCTGAGAAGAAAGATGTATGAGTCCACCTCTGTAACTGCATCTCAGGAAGCATGATGATAATGCCACAACTGGACACACTAGTCTAAATTCTCCTTTAAACATTATATTTCTTTTGAGCAGTCATAATGTTTTGATCTTTCATTTCAAAATTAAACTGTGCACTTTATTAGTTGTCAAAACTTAAAAAAAAATCTGCCAAAAAGAATGAGCCATTAGATTAATAAAGAAAAGTAGTTATGAGTGCTATACAAATGTTTTTTAAAAATAAGCCATTTTTTTAAGACTGTGATCCCTCTGGTTTTTTTGCCTGATGGTTATTGACATTTCATGGCAAAAACTATAAAAAAGACAAACCATTGATTTTACTTACTCTATGAAATATCCATAAGAAACAATTTATCCAATTTTCAAATGGAATTTTATGGCTCCTTACAGTAAATGGTCTTAGTTAAATTCAGAAATGACAAAAGAAGTTCAATTATTCATTATTATTTTTGAAAATGAAAAACATTTGGTAACTCATATCATTGCATTTCTCACTGAGTCCTGATCGTCAGGAAACCATAGCCTCCCTCTGTCCTCACAGACATCTCCTGATGATTCAATTTGTGACTTTTCAAATTGTAATGAATCAAATCACCTTCATCTTCACAGTGGGCTCATCAGAGTTGAATGGTATAGACTGTGGTACCCAAAAGCATCTATACCATTGGCATATACGACTCTTGTTGATTTTGTATGAGCAAGATTTAAACAGGCAATCTTCTAAAATCAGTGATTTCTGAAAAAATCCCATTTGGGTAGACATACATTCTTTTTGGAAAAGCTGCCAAAAAAGATTGTATAGATTTTATAAAGACAATTTATAAGGATAGAATTATTTATCAGATGATTAAGGCAAACTTTGTATTTAAAAAAAAACCAAACAACCAGTAAATTTTCATATGGATTTTTACTTATTAAAAGTATGTAATGAAAGCCAGAGTACTTATTTTATCATCTTCCCAGAACACGCTGAAAGCAGTACCAAAGTAAAGCCTCTCCTGTGAAATTACCTAAGTTACTTTCAATAAGGTTTTTTTTAATGAATTTATTTTATTTTCTCCTAATCTACTTCCTGATCCAGCAAACTACAAAAACATGTGTTTGAGGTTTAGCACAGGATTATATTTGGACATGCATATAGTCCCACTGTCTCAGAAATAATGAGTATTAGTTGTTGTGATGAATAAAGATGAATTTAACATATTTCTAAACGATGCATTGATTCAGAAAGTGGAATTATATGGATGGGAGGGGATATTACTAGCTCATGTAAAACACAAAAACATGAAAGAAAAACACTTAAACTTTTAATCCATTTTTTGTTAAGTATTTTGAGATCCCAAGGCCTTTCCCCAAACCAAATTATGAGTATTTTTATGACTGAAAATACTTTATGAATGATAAGTTCAAATGTTTTTTGGTTTTTTTTGGTTTGGTNTGGTGAAGAAATTCAATCAGAAGTAGAAGCATAGTCAGAAATCAGAAAATGTCTTAGACTTACGATAGTGGCAAGTAGCTCCCTTGTAGCCAGTATTGGCACAGTTACAGTGGAAACTGTTCCAGGACTGTGAGCACTCACCACCATGTTCACAGTAATTAGGCAAACACCTAAAACAAAAAACAATGTGCATTTTCACTCTTTTTTGTCTTCACTTACATGTCACTTGTACTTAGCAAGAAAAGCAAATCCTGGAAAAGAAGTGTAATGTGAAGGAAGTCACAAAGGTCATTGGTGAAGATGTCAATGTAAGTAAAAGAAAAATGAAGCATTTCTTCCCTAGTATTCCTTTTGCTTATAAAAAATATCTTAATTATACAATAAGCTTGTGAGAACAGAAATAAAGTGTAAGATGCAGAACAGTTATTACTGTTCAACTGTCCGCAATTCAATACAGGCTGATGAATCAATGAAAGGTTTATGTGTTGATAATTCAATGGCAAGTTTTGCAATGACTGGAATTTCTTCAACAAGATTTATCAAAACAAAGCAACATTAAAGCAGATTTCTTTCTGTTCTTGTAAAAATAATAATAATAAAAAAAATCACCTAGCAAATAAATCTGACCACAGCACCTGAGATCTATTTTTTGTTCCAAAATCATATTTACTTTCTATCTTAGAAAGAGTTCAGCATGTCAGTTCCAACACAACTAACTACCTGTAAAGCCAGTTTCCATTCTGGTAACACAACTAATATCCTGAAGGGTTTGATTACTTTCTTCTAGGTATACAATGGTTGACTGAAAAAATAATTTACCTGTAACTTCTTAGCGCTTAAGACTGCAGCACTATATCAAAGCATAAAATAGTTGTGAGATGAAAAAAAAACAAATTCTCTTTTTTTATAAGCACAGCTGAAAATATATTGAAGTAGATTGGCACACTTCAACCAACTATTAACTAGCTTTTAACCAATTATTAACTAGCTTTTCACATTAGAAATTAGTTAACATTCTAACTGCACTGAGTGTATGTGTATGATACAGCTCAGAAAGTGTAAAATGACTTTACTGTTGACATTAGCCACAGGAAAAAAAAAAAAAACAAAACCAAAAACAACAGGCCCACTAATATTCACAGGATCTTAAAATGCCTTTTAATTCATTCAAGAAATGTTAGGAGGATATTAAATTAGGATCACAGAAAGTCCATCATTTCACACAATCTGTCCTATGAATAATTCAGGGTCTTCATGCGTTCACTCCTCACGGCATGCAAAGAATTTTATCTTCCTTTCATGTTTATAAACAAGGATAAGTGGTTTTCATGGAAGGAAATTAAAAAAAAAAAGAAGTAACAGGTGAAGTATAGGTAAAGTAAATAAACTGAGAGATTCATCCATTTACAAGGAAACCTGTGACATTCTTCGGCAGTGAAAGAGCTGATCTTGTATCTATTCTCTCACTCACAAAATGTATTCTTAAGACTAGTCTATAGATGATATATGTCTCAATGAGCTCTGTTTAGGCACTGGGCTCACAATTATTTTTATTTTAAATACTTTGATGGAATTACATAAATATGCCTACTAATGTTTCTTAGGTAAATGCTTTATTTTACTATGGATACAACTAATCATCAGTTATTATAAACACAAATATCTAGCAAAACCTTGAAAATTTTAAAGACTTTCAGTGCATCTACTGACAGCTGCTCTGCTTTATTTCAGTCACAACATTTTGTGTCTCATGCCTTTTTTGATAAAGACATCATTACCCAAAAATTGTGTTCTACATGGTCTGTACTTGTATTGACTCCCTGTCCCTACTAATTAATCTCACTAATAGTGTTCACAAATTGAAAAGCTTAGATGAAATTGATGATGCTTGAACCAACCTTAATGAAAGTGAAAACAAGAGTATAATTTAAATTTTTTAACATTAACTTTTACATCTTTCCTCTGCTTCAGAATGTATAATAGAAAGTAGCCACTAGCTACATCAAAGTAAATGTATAACTAAATTATACGTTGTGACTCTACCCCAAAGCAAGATTTAGAACAGAGCTTTCTCTGAGCAAACTAATCTTCTAAAAAATATTTCTTATATTTGAGACACTATTTCTAATAATTCATCTGTCAAAATTAATTTTTAGATTCATCACCATGTCTGGTAAAGCCAGAAAAGCAACAGCTGATTAAACATTTACCATATATTTCTTAGTAGTATGCTTTTAAGTTTGTGGTATCTGAAAATGATACAATATTTTAAACCAAGGCAGCAGGCTATCAATAATTATAAACCAATATTGAAAGGAGAATACTGATCCAGAATATGAATATAATTTTGATAAAGAAGGGGAGAAAGAGGAACTTTTTATGTCAAGTTTCAGCTAGACACATTTTTTGTACATAATTTCTTTACCATGGTTTGAAATTATGGCTAAAATATACCTTAAAAAGAGCAAATAACTGCTGCATTTTTAATGCCTATTATTTCTTCATTCTTCAGTTTATTAAAAAAAAAGGAGAGAAAAAAATTATTTCAGAACTGTGCAGTGACCATCATTTTTATTTTTGGCTTTTTTAAAAAGATATAAACCCATTTAATCTTTTTTTTTTTTTTTTTTGTATGTACTGCTTCCAGGACAAAAAGGCAAGAGCTCCTGGTAGGAAACTGTATGTTTCTGTGTAGGGCTCAATGTAATTAGGACAGACTCATCTGGTACTCTCTCCTCAGAGACTAAATATGCTAATATTGTAAGGTATTTAAATGACACTGTGTCCTTTAAAGTGATTTTTTGAATGGTTTATAAATAATTAGGAGTTAGTAAACCAATATATATTGATAAAGGAGCTGAGAGAAAAGATATTAAGGAGAAATGTATGAAGAGAATTGTTCGCATAACTAAGAGATATATGAGTAATAGAACAATATAAAGATACCATGTAATGAAATGGCTAAATGAAGGATCATGGGAAGACTGATGACTGGAAACAGTCATAACAATTTAAGACTAGGATAAGGAATTAGAAAGTTTATGGAACTGAGAAAACTGAAGATAGGAAAATGGTATGGCATTTATTTGTATAAAAAGAACAAAAAGTTAATAATTTATATTCAGAAAAATGAATTATTAACTAACCAGCTCTCCACGAAGACTGTAAACCTCATAAAGAATACTCTTCATATGTTAAATGTGTATATATGAGGTAAAGAATGGATTAAACAGAATTATTTTCCGTTTATTTACTATTGCATATAAATCCAGGTTGCTACGGAAAGAGTAGATTTTATTTGTCTTCATGCACTTTAAATGTGTAAAACTACTACATTTAGGTGTCCATCACTTCTGTTCCAAAAGCCATCAATAACTCCAGAATTTGTGTCATGCTTCACTATTTGGAACTGGAGGTGTAAAGACTCGCCTAAAGACTCCAAGATAAAGAAGGGATTTGTTTGCTCTCATCTGTAGGGAGATATTTACCATCAGAAACATGGCGGCAAAAATGCTTATTAGCTTAGGGCATTCAAAGACGTTTATAAATCACGGTAAGAAGAAAACATTTTTTCTCAAACAATATGGTGCACAGGATGATACAAGCTACCTCTTAAAAAATGTTTAAAACATGTAAGCAGTTTTAATTTTGCCAAAGAAGAATATGCTTTATCACCCAGGATTTATGGTGAGATGCAGAATTAGTTTATAAAGGGAGACATGAAGTTTCAAAACGATGAGCTGCAGGTATCAAATTAAATGAGACTGCATGAGGAAATAGGAAAGAAACAGTCCCAGAAGCAAGATAGCACAACACCAAACAGGATTTTTAGAAGGAGTCAATTTTGAAATAAAATATAATGAGGGTAATGAAATTTATAAAAATGGGTGGGTGGATTAAACTTCTATTTTGATAAATTAAGAAGACATGCTAAGCATGTTGGGATCTGAAAACTAAATCTGGCAGAGCCAATGCAAGAAAGGTACAATGGTCAAGATAGAAGAGACATAAAATAACACTAACAAATATTAGAGAAAACAAAACCAAACAAAAATCTCCTGTAAAGATGTTCTTTTCCTGTTGTACCATTGATCTTGAGAATACATACATAATTTTGATGAAGTATGAAAGTAATATAAGCTCAAGTCAATTAAGTGTGAGAAAGTAATAAAAACACTTTGAAAAACACTGTGGCTTAGAGGTTTAAGTGTCTTACACACGTCCTCATTGAAAAAAAAACCCAACGAAAACCAAACACAAATGATATTGACATAAAATGAAGGTGGTAACTTTCCTTCATAGGTTGCAAAAATTCAGCAAGATAAAACTAAGAGAAGGCCATATATTTAAAACTTTGCCCTTTGACACAATTCTTAAAAGCAAGGAGAAAAAAGTAATTAAAAGGGAAGAGTACAGTTCTGATTAAATTGAACTGCACCGAGTTAAGTGCTATGACACTTGTATACTCTAAATAATGCTGGATTTCTATATACTGAGATTTGCATAGTGGCTTTATACATCATTTATTATTTATTTATAACAAACCATCTTTTTAAAACCTACATGTAAAACATGCATCTTACGGTCATTCAAAACTGAAAATAGCTGGAATCACTACATATAAAAATGTACCACCTCCCTTTAAAATTTTTGGTAAGATATGTCTGTGTTCATGCAGGAGGAGATGGCAACTCTGAGATGAGAATTTTAGGAGGTCCAAAGTTATTGTGAACATTGAAAAATACAGGGAAAATCAGACAGAAATTGGTATCAATTATATTGTGAGTCAGTTGGGTGGTGTTTTTCACTCATAATCTTGCTTAGATATCTTTTAATGCATTTGACTAAAGAATATGCAGATTCCCACACTAGATTCTTTTGATCTGATTCTCTTCCTGATTTTGTCTTTTTACAGTGTAATGGAAGTAAGTTCAGTTCCCGAGCTGGAAAATCAGCAGTGATGCAGTGGATTAGAAGCTGGAAGGAAGTGTCATGAAGTCCATCAGAGGAGAGGAAGTAAACAGTTATGAGTGAAAAGAAAGGAAACGAGTCAAAGGCAGTAGCACGAAATAAAGGCCAAAAGAAACATCAATGTACGTGGCATCCCAAACTTAAGTCCCTAGTAAGTCATACAGTAATGTTTTGACTGAGGCCAAACTGTGTTTGGCATATGTCTATCACACTTAGTGCCTACTGCAAAGTCAGGATTAGCTCAGTAAGGGATAAATTAGCACAATTATATATATATACATATGTATATGAACTGCATATGTTTTTAATGTAGGATAGGTATAGAAATATTAGTGAGAATACACATTACAAACAATTGAAAGGATAACATCGTAGGCAGAATTTTATCCTCCTCTTGTATGTTTCTCTCCTTAAACTTTTACGAAAAATTAGGTAAAGAGCTAGTATTTTTTTAATCTTTCATCTACAAGGAGTAGTGACTGTCTCCAAAATAAGAACTTGGATAGCTGTACACTGTGCTATCTCTAGGAACGGATAGCAGGTCATAGAAATAGGTTTGTGCGACTGAACCTGAAATTGGCTATGGTCTTGAAGCAGATCTCTGCTTACAGTGTTTTTCCAAAAAGATATAATTTTCAAAAGTCTTATGATTCAAAAGCCAGGCTTTCTGAAATCAAAAGGCACTTTGTGAGGACGAGAAATATAGAAAGTGAGGGAGAAGTGTTTAAAAGCACATCATTCCGCTCTGCCTACTGGGTCCTCTCAGTACAGCCTTTTACCTGGATCCAAGTAAACCATTTCTGGATTAAAGACAGAACAGCTGTCTGTGACTGCATTCTTTGGAGCCTACAG
This sequence comes from Edolisoma coerulescens, assembly GCA_013397115.1. NCBI lineage: Eukaryota > Metazoa > Chordata > Aves > Passeriformes > Campephagidae > Edolisoma > Edolisoma coerulescens. Next base: position 422,540 of record VWZW01002447.1, read on the forward strand.
AATAAAACTTCTCCTTCCATTGCCTGTCTGTGTGTTTGCTCCCTCTCTTCTCAGCAGCCTGCATTGTTCTGCAACACTCCCTCTGCTTTCACCACATTGAAGTCCAGCAATATCTTTCCAAGCATTTCTATTTCCAGGAAGGTATATAGTCTTCTTTGGGGAGGGAGACACTGCAACTAGGCATTCTTGTAGATAGATGCTAATTGCAAGTTATGAGATTAGTTCTGACCATGGTCTGAATGAAGATTGCTCACTCACTGTGATGGATACTATCTACTGTGTTTCTGGATAGGTAGAATACAGGAAACCGCAGCAAAAAACCATAGTATTTTAAAGGGTGGATGGGACTACAGGTCACAGTAGGGGATTTGTGTCTGCTGCTTTACTTAAAAAGAAAGTAAGATATTTAAAATTTGCCAGGAACACAAAATAATTTTAGTCAAAGTTAATTTTATTTGCAGTGAAAGGAAGTCTACTTGTCACATGCTACATACATTGCATTTATTCTAGACTTCTGAATTCTAACAAAAGAAACAGCATGTCATTTTGTAAGTGTTCTGTTCTTTGTCATCAAGTCATCAAGAAACAAAACATACACATAAATAAATAAATGAGTAAACATTATTTTCTTACCTGTCTGTAATGCCACATAAATCTATCTGAAGATCACTGAAATTGCCAAAACCATTTTGCTGAACAGAGATCATATCCACTGCTTTGTTACCAATGGAAATAAGTCGCATGCATCCTTGAAAACCACCAAATGAGGTATTACATTCAGAAACGTTTCCACTGCTAGGACAACCTGAAAGAAGAATAAAAACTGGAGCTGAAAATAAATATTTTATTGAAAAAATTTTATATTCCAAAAGTAGATTGAACTTCGATAACCTCCACAGGTTTTAAACTTTGTGTTTGGAGGACTTTAGCCAGAAGCTCTTCTGATAAGCCATGACTGCATGACTAAAAAGAAATACTTCTCTGCAGTCTTACTGTTTTTAAAGCATTTTCAAAAACATCACTAAAAATTTTGGTAAAGGATAACCTAAGCAAAAGTTCCAAAGCAATGAATGGAATCAAAATATGAACAGGTTGACTGGGAGACGTTAGTCCCAGAATGTTAGGTTACAATACAAGGTCGCATGATTTGAACAAGTTTTAAGTCACAACTGAAGTCAAATAAGAAAAAAATCAGTTACTAAGTACAGTGATTTTACTCTATCAGCTGTCAAGAAGATTTTGTGAAGTACTGAAACTTCTTGTTGCAGATCATCAACGACTCAACTAGGAGAGATACTGCACTGAACCTGCTACTCATCGACAAGGAAGAAATGGTTGAAAATGTAAAGATCATGGACAGTCTTGGTTACAGCAAACATGGAGACGAATCTCTGGAGTTTACAAGCCACAGAGAAGAGAGGAAGGAATAAAATCCCAGAATTACAGCCCTGGATTTCAGAAGAGCCAAAATTTTTCTGTTCAGGATCTGTTTTGAGGATACCATTAGAAATTGCCTTGGAGAGCAAAAGGGCTGGATATCTTTCAACAAAAACGCTCTTCAGAGCATGAGAGAAGTCCATAGCAATATCAAAATAGTTAAGCAAGTGTGGCATAAGGCCTGCAAACATAAACATGGAGCTCCTGAGTGAGTGCAAACACAAAAACAAAGTATACAAAATGTGGTAGTAGGGACATGCAACATAGAGGGGAATACAAAGACATTACTTGCATGTCTAGGAACGCGGTTAGGAAACCAAGAGAAGCTAAAACTTGCCAAGGAAGCTGAAGTGCAACCAATAGGTTTCTGTAGGTACAAGAGTAGGAAAAGGAAGGCTTTTGGGGTAGGAGACTTAGTGACAAGTGTCTAGAGAAGAATTGTTTCCTTCAAGGTCTTTTTCTTCACCAGTAAAACTGATCCTTAGACTTCCTATATCCTAGCAGAGCATGAAAAAAGAATGTAGTATCCACAGTAGAACAATGAGCCCAAGGTGCACCTGAGGGTGCTGCAGGAGCTGGCCAATGCCATTTTAATAATTGCCATTGTCATTGTGAATTCATTAAGATTTTAATCCTCAAAGGGTGTTGGCAATTTGCTGAACTTCTCGATAATTGGAAAAGGCAGATGTTACACCCATCTTCAAGAAACTAGAGGGCAGTTAGTCTTATCACGGTCCCCGGCAAATTCACAGACTGAAACGTCTTAAAGACATTTCTAAACATGCAAAGGACAAGAAGTTAACTGGCTAACTTTAGGTTCGAGGCTAAATCATGCCTGACCAAAGCCTTTGTTTTCCCTGCTGAAGTGATGAGCAGTATAGATAAAAGAGAGAGCAATGAGCATTGCATACCATGACTTTAGAAGACTCAACAGTCTTTTATAGTCTCCCCTCACCAGATTCATGATATACGGGTGGGATAAGCCGGCAGTTGATGATGCAAAGTCCAGCTGATGATCACTGAGCAGAAGATTCTTCAGAGATCAGAGGTGACATCTATAATGTCTTCATTAATGACCTGGATGATGAGACAGCATGCACTTTCAGCAAGCCTGCAACTGATACCAAACCAGGGCAGGGACCAAGTGCTGTAGAGCAGGGCTACAACTCAAAGGGGCTTGGACAGGAATGCCACGAAATTCAGTAAGAACAAGATCAAGACTTTTAATCTGAGATGGAACAAGACCACATCACAATCCAAACTAGGGGATAACTGTCCAGAGAGAGGCCTGAGATCCCAACGACCATCAAGTGGACCATGAGCTGGGAAAGTGCTCTTGCAGCACAGAAGGCCAATGTCATTCTGGGATGTAGTATTAAGAGCACAGTCAGCAAATCTTGGGAAGTGGTCCTCCCTGCTACAGGGCACTTGTGAGGCCATATCTGCAGTGCTGTAGTTCTGGGCTCGCCAGTACAGGAAAGAAATCAATGTCCTAGAGTGAGGCCAGAGGAAGCCTCCAAGATGGTTGGGAAGCTGAATGCAGTTATGAGGAGAGGCTGAGAGATCTGGGCCTACTCAGTCTTAAGAAGAGAAGACAAAGCTATCTGATAAGACAGCACAGAGAAGATGGAGCAAGACTACTTCCAGTAGTGTATGGTGATAGGCCAAGAGGCAAAGGACAAAACTAAAAACTTGCAAATTTGGATCATAACGCATAAGACACAAGCAGCAAATGTTTTTACTGTGACAGTGGTCCATATGAGAACAGTTTGCCCCAAGAAGTTACAGGACTTCCATCTTATCAGCTGTTCAAGGCTTTAGTGGCCACATCCCTGTACATCTTGATCTGATCAGACTTGTTTAGAACAGAGGCTTAGACTACAAACCATCTGAATGTTCACACTCTGTGAGAATCTAATATTGTGGTTTCTCTATTCTCTTTCTGATCCTGAAATGCCTTGTTCACTGACTATCAATGACTTAAATATTTGTAGTAAATAAATAAATAGCTTTAATCCTGATTTGATTTAAACCACGTCCATTGAACAGTTTTTCCCAGCGGCAGCTTGGGAAATGCTTAAACAGTTTTTATTTTGGCTTTCTTCCAAGGGGTATTATTGCTTCTGGAATGATGCACAAGGGTCATCCTTTGATCTTAGTCAAACAATACTGCATTCTGGTTCACAGCATTTGAAGATCTTCTTTTTTCAGGATGTTAGAAAGCAGTGAGTTTTAAGACACTTCTCTGTTCCACAGAGCTAATGGGTACTTTTGAAGTCCTGTAAAGACAGTGGACAGGCTTATGATACAGGAAAAGCAAAATGACAGTGGAAATGACTAAATACATTCAAATGAGTGTGCAACAACATAAATAGTATATATATGTTTTTGAGAAAAGCAGATTAGAAAATGAATTAAAACTGAAATTTAACTAGTTAATAAACTTTCAGTGTGTATAAATGCTCGGGAACCAAACTGTTCAAAATTGTTATAATGATTTTAAAGGCAAATGTTTATTACCTACTTGGCATGTTTCTTTAAGAGCAACAAACATTGGACTTGCAAAAGTCCAAAGAGGAGCACAGTAAGTTTTCAGCACCACACACAGCTAGACAAATCAATTACAGGTCCAACCACATGCTTTACAGCATTCCACAGTTGAACGGTAATTCTGTCATTTCTGGTGAAAAATATGATGCTCATTTGAGAATAAGATATTTATTTATTTATTTTAACTCTACTGGAAGTAAATAGATAATAGATAAGCAAATAAATAAATAAATAAAGGCAGAGAAAGCAGGAAAAGTTTACAATTTTTAGACTTAGCTATTTTACAAAATCATGTCTCAGACATTTTTCTTGGTGTCTCTTTTTAAAAAATTGTCTTCTGTTAGAGAAAAGACAATACCATTAACATTAATTAAATTGTGTTTCCCTATAATTGTACACTGGATATTAAAGATAAGAAGAAATCCTTTAATCATTAAATTTACATTATATGCTTATTGCAATATTAAATAATCTAATCTTCCCTTATAGTTGCAGTGAGTTATTATTACAAGAACTGAGAGAGTTATAGATATTTGATGATGGCATGACTAGAAATTGTGCTGACATAACACTAAAATATTTTCATGTTTATTACACATTTTTCTAGTTAAGCATACACATTTCCTGCATAATTTGTATTCATTAAACAAGTAAACAAATCACCATGTCCCTAGGACATCTCCCCTGAAAGGCTGATACTCATATTTTAACAACTAGCACAAACATAGTAAATATTCATATAAACTTGGAAAGAAAGTAAAAATGCATTGTCTGCATTTTGACAGTGGTACATAACATAAAAATTTAATAAAGAATTTTCTAAACTCAGAAACCCACTTCTAGCATTTCCTAACTTTGTACGACATGCATGAGCTGCAGATTTCAGCTATAAGGCTGAGATCAGAGAATCTGAGGGGTGGGTATGCAGTTGGTACTTTCAGTGTGCCTGGAATTATTTTGTCCCCTCCTCACTGCAAAAGACAAATAGAAATGTCCTTGTACACTTTAATTGAATATGCTGCTTTTTGTAACTGCCCACATCCCTTCTGAACTGTTCATCTGTGTCATCAACCCTGCAATGATGAAAATCACCTAATCAGAGATCTGGGAACCTGAAGCAACATAGA
>VWZW01002447.1:427665-466113 GCA_013397115.1 Edolisoma coerulescens
AAGGGCTATTCAAGACTAATATTTTGCATCTTTCTCCGATTTGGCTGATTATGAGCAAAGTCAAGGGATATTTTTTGTAGAAAAGAGTAGATGCCAGATGTGAAAATTCATGTGAATGCTCATGTAGCAGTTACTGTACTTAGAGTATGCTTGTGAGCATAAAATTTATTTAAAATTTATTGTTTCAAGGGAAGTGATCTGTGGACAATGACTTGGTCCATACTCATTTAATGCTTTTTACACAACCTTATCAGTTTTCTCAGAAATTTGAGAGTTATTAACAAATTGTTCAACCATTAATGTTTAGAAGAGAGGAAGCATTAGGCTAATAAGGCACTCAGATGTTTTTTTTCATTGCTATTATGCAGTCCATTCCCAATGAATTATATGAATAACAGATCAACCTGTTTTACTCTATCAGTAACAATACACGTTATTAATGACATATTCTCTTGATGACAGATGACCGTTGATATTCCTAGAGAAATGAAGATTTATAAATGTAGGTTTTTAGGCACAAATTATATTTGTTGAACACAGAAAAGTTGTTATCATTGTGGTAAAAAAAAAAAAATCTGTGTATCATACAAGAAAGATATTTACACTGGTAAGCATACACTTAAGATGAAAACTTGAAGTCATTCCAGTGGAAGATTCTCCAAAATATTCATTTAGCAAAACAGTAAGTCTGCAGCAAGAGAAATCTTTGCATGTCTGTTTGATTACCAGCCACACTATATTCAATTATCAGAACATGATACAAGTTATGATGATCTAAAAAGTGACCAAGGATTTAGGGTGGTGATTTATTCTACCCAACATGGTAATATTTGAAGGAAAGTGAAACTAAAAATGTCATAACAGTGCCTGAACCAAGCTAGGCAAAGAAGACTTGAAGCAAGCCAAACAATTCATTTGATTAGATATGTCAGGAAAAATTGATGTGTAACTGCTGTGTATTGCCAACATAAACAAACAACATATTTCACCTCCAAAGTAGAAAACATCTCCTGAATAAATCTGCAGAGGTATGGAGGCATGAGCAGACGAGGTCACATCATTGTCCACTCTTACACTGATACGATTCCTTTTGACAGAGAGAGATACAGAATGCCACTGGCCATCATTTAATCCAGCACCTGAAAGAAAAATAAACCACCAAAATTTAGTATAAATTTCCACTAACTGTTATACTACCTAAATATTTTAGAGGAGATAGGAGAAGGGGCCAACAGAGCAATCATAGCCCACACAAAATCTCCAAATGATAGTGAAATGAAAAAGAACTTTACCAGCACAAGCATCTTTTGTGAAGACAGAACCTTGCTTCACATTTGACAAATAAAAAATAAAGGTACTTCAGTAAATAAGTATTAGTGTTGCAGTATTATTGTTGTAGCCTAATTATCTGTAATACATTCATTTAATGTAATGACTGCAAAGAGTATCTTTCCAATCTAAGGAGGTTATCATTAAGACATCATTGTGATGGCTGATACAGTATTTTACACATAATATATATTTTTACTACACTGTTCCAAAGGATTTCTTCATATTTTAAAATAAAAAGTAGTCATTATAGTACAACACAGCAAAATAGCAAAATACAGTAGATGCTAAAAGCTTCAGTAATCATCATGTCAATGTCACAAGACAATTTTTCTTTCAGCGGATTCTTTCATTGGACATGTATGGAGAAAATATTCTGAGAGTTCAGCCATCACTACAAATTTACATCACCTCTGGCTGTGTAGGTGTAAGGTGCCACAAAACAGTAAACCTATAGCCCTGATTCTGGAAAGCACATTATTTATGTATACATAAATAAATTCTACACAGGGTAGCATGTAACCACATTATTATTGTCAAAAAAGTGCTTAAAGTCAATCATGTTCTTGAGTGTTCTTCAGAACAGAGATACTTCTTTCAGTGAATACAACCTTTAAATTAGGCAAAGCCTTTTCTTGACTGCAGAGTGCCTATGATTTGTGATCTGTGATTTCCCTCTTGAAATGTCATGTATTTATGTACTTCTCTCTAGAACATATTGTATATGCTACAGTAACAGTCCATGAGTTAAGAGACTCATTCAAACAGAAAGAAAAGAAATAAAAAGAGAAAGATCAGAAGGTTCAAATAGCTAAATTACAGCATAACTAGGATCCATAGATTGTTGACTACCATAATCTAAATATAAGATTATCGTACAATGAAGAGATAAACCCTAGAAAGACATGGCAAACTCAGATGAACTATCACCTAGATAATATCTCCAATATATTTAAGATAATATTAGTTCTATATACCTTTTCTCTCATTTTTTTCCTTACTTCAGTCAGTAGATGTGGGAAACGGAGTTACAGAAAGTTTGCAGGTGCTGACAGAGAACACAAACAGCATTGTGCTTGAAGAGATAGAGTTAGATACATGTTTCGATATGAGACCTTGGCGAAGACTGGCTGAGTTACAACAATGAGCTTTTACAGCTTAAAGTAAAAATGTAGTTTTACAGTTTTAAGAGAAATATACCTTATAGAAGTAAAAATATACTCTTAGTAAGTAGAAAACATATTTTATATAAGAGTTATGTTAAGTAAGAAAATAAAGAAATTCTAAGTTTGACAGTAGACTTTAATTAGAAAGTAACAGTATAAGTTTTAATGGCAATATGATGATTGGTTGGAAAGTTGCGCATTGCGGTAAAATCATGAATAGTGATGATTGGTGCAAATATGTCCAGATATTTCGTAGCATTTGCTTATTGGTCTAAAAAGGTATATAAGATCTTGTAATAAGAAAGTAAGTACTTACTTCTACTTACTTCTACCTCTTACTTTCACTTTTACTACCTCCACTTGGGCCTGCTGCTGGTGTATCTGCACCTGCTGCAGCTGCCCTCGTTGCTGCTAATATTATCATTGCTACTGTAACAGTTGCTGCTTTTGATATTAGAGATGCTGTTTGCAGCATCTCTCTTGTCTCACCCTTCTAATAAAATGAGACTGATTCAATAATAAATCATCACTGTGATGTCTCTTCATGTTCCCAACCACGCCAAGTCCCGACAAGCATATTTATTAGGGAACACATAACAAGAAACCTTAAACATTTTACTTTAGCCCCAGCCTCTCACAGGTACTTCATGTGATTGATGTTTTCCTCAGTCACATCTCTTCAATACATTATCTTTTCCTTTAGAAACCAAAGAATCATAGAATCATAAAGCATTTTGGGCTGCAAGTGACCTCTAAAACCAGTTAGTCCAATGTCCCTCTTTGCAGGGACTTTTTTTTACTGGATCAGGTTGCCAAAACCCCCATACAACATAACCCTGAACATTTCCAGGAGTGGAACAAGTAAATATAACCTGTTTCACTTTAAAATTGTTACCTCTTGTTCTGACACTACAGATCCTTGGAGGAAAAAGAATAAAAATCTCCATTACAGGCCTTCTCTTAAGTACTGAAAGGCCACAATAAGGTCTCCCTAAAGCTTTTTTTTACCTCCAGGCTGAAAAACACCAACTCTCTTAGCCTGCCTTCATGGACATGTGCTCTAGCCCTCTGATTAGTTTCATGGCCCTCCTCTACTATCCCTCTAGGAGGACCATGTTTTTCTTGTGTTGGGGACCCCAGAGCTTGATGCAGTTCTTGAGGTGGGGGTCTCATCTACCAGCACCCCCAAGGTTTTCTTGGCAGGCCGGCTCTCTATCTCTTCCTACCCCAGCCTGTGCTGATACTGGAAGGCACTCAAACACAGGTGCAGGAACTTGCATTTGGTTTTGTTGAGCTTCATGAGGTTCACATGGGTCCATTCTTCAAGTCCATCAAGGGCTGTATCCCTTCCCTAAAGCAAATGAACTGCACCACTCAGGATGGTGTCATCAGCAAGCTTGCTGGGGATGCACTTGATCTCACTACCTATGCCATTATTGAAAATATTAAATCTAGCAATTAACTCTGTCACTTTATTTGAATTGTTACAAGGATAACTACTTTTAATTTTTAGTTGTGCATCCTGCTTCAGTAGCTTCTTGTTCTGGCTGGTAAATCATACTCAAAACCTTGTAATATTTGACTGTGAAGGTAGGTAAGATACTGTCCTAACAAAAAGAATAGTATTTCAGACTATCAGAAGTTTTGGTTACTGGAAAATTAATAATATGAATTTTGGTTTGATTAATGTAGTTCATCTCACTGACCTACTATATGATTTTGGAATGGATATTCTATCTCCCCTTCTTAGAGGCTGGCATGATTAGAGATATTCAACAATGTTCATGTAGCTCAAGTTAAGACTTCCTAGAAGTCCCTTTTGTTAAGCCTGGGAACTGAGGAATGCCATTGTGGGAGCACAAGACACTCTGAAGAAAGCTGCTCATTTTAGCCCTTGAATTGACAACCTTGACTAAATTCACCTTTGCTTGTGTGGAGCCACTGAGTGGTACAACACCTAAGTGGAAGAGGCCAGTGGACTACTAACGCTTACATTCCATCTAAAAATTATATTGTCTGCTGCTCTACTACTAGTTAGAAAAATGTTTAACTCAAATAAGTAGGAAAAACAAAGCAATAAAGTTTTTTAGTAGATAATAATGTGGCTATTGAACGAGATGTCCATTTATTCTCATTAGTTCCATCATTTTAAATCTAAGTATTAAAATAGGGTCTACGGGATGTCTTGCAGAAAAATGACACCCATCCCCAGGAACATATACATAAAAATACAGTGTGTATAAATTATTAGGAGATCAGTAAGAAACAAAAAAATGTTTAGAAGAAGTAATCTCTAAATTAGTCCAAAGTATAATAATCAAATCCCATGATTATTAACATCACTTAATTAAAAGCTGCATGGAAATTAAAAGTTGTGTAGAAATAGAGAATCATAGAAGAAACTGAGTAATAAGATCTAACATGTACACATATTGTAATTTAATTTGGTCTCATCAGTCAAAACAAATTAACTTTGCGTTGATTTCTCTTTTTTTAAGTCTATGTTATTTCTTTGTGAATATTTGATGTAGGACTTGCAAAAGAGGCTACAAATGAAAGACATTAAGCAACCATTCTGCAAAACAAAGATAGAACTTCCTATAAATTAATTACTTATGAATTAACACGCCATTCTCCTTGGTTTTATGTGGTTGAGGAAATTGTTAAAAAACACAGGATAATTAATTCACAAGTTGTGCACAAGGAAATATGCTCTGATTTAATTATCAAATATTACGTGTGTGTGTGTTTGTGTGTGTGTGTGAAAGCCAGGTCATAAGCACTTGCCTGTAGGGGAGAAAACCTGTCCAACCATCCATAATTTAATTACTCAATCTCCAAACACACACTTGAATTGCTTCAGTGATTGCTACAACAAACACTTCAAAAACTCAAGGAAAAGTTTCCCATATGGTTTTGTTAGATAAATTCTTTCTCTGAAGAGAATAAGATGATTTTGCTGTAGCTTTTGCCTTCACAAAGACGAACACAATTCCTCCTGTTAGACTTTATGAACAGAAAGCTTAACCTAGCATGAGAGCATTAAATTCTGTTTCAGCACAGAATGTCAAGATTTATTTTGGGATGTTTACACTAGTATTTTATGTATTGTGTTGCAGCTTTGAAACTGAATAAATTGCTCCGTGTGCAAGACTACCTACAGCTGTTAGAAGTGCCACCACGGTCAGCTGGTCTGTTAAAATGACAGTGCATGGCAACAGTTTCTTTAACATACATCACCTAATTGAACAGCAATTGAAATAGCTCCTAAAAAGCCAAATTCATCACTGCTAACTGCATAGCACTGGCATTCTTACTAAGAAATTGACATTTTCAAATGGTAAGCCTAGGGAAGTCTCCTGTCATTAAAGTGATACTCTTTGTGCATCAGTTATTTTAGATTATAAAAAATATCAGGGCTGGTCCTATTATCACCCACAGGAACAGGATCAAAGTATTTATATAACTTTCAACATTATCTGTCGTCATTAGAGGCTTATAGTCTTTTCTGAGTTAAAAAAAAGCAACGGTTTAAAATTTTACTTGTAATCATTATACATCTGTAGAAACATAATGAACTTCACAGTTTCTTTCTCCTCTTCTCTTCTCTCTTCTTCTCTTCTCTTCTCTTCTCTTCTCTTCTCTTCTCTTCTCTTCTCTTCTCTTCTCTTCTCTTCTCTTCTCTTCTCTTCTCTTCTCTTCTCTTCTCTTCTCTTCTCTTCTCTTCCTTTTTTCTTATTTTTTCCTTTTCCTTTTGCTTTTCTTTTTTTCTTTTTCTTTTCTTCCCTTTCCCTTCCCCTTTCCTCCTCAAGCGCATTCTAATTTTTTAAGAGGAATTAAGGGAAGGAATCAATCTAAAAGGAACACGGGCATGGAACGAAGATTAGGGAGACCTCATCTTCAAATCCTGTGGCTGTTTCTTTGCCCTGCTTGGTTCCACTTTGCTCTCTTTGTCTGCATTAAACTGCCTAATAAGTTTAGTGATCAATTTAGAACAGTTGATTCTTGTTTTGTCTTTATACCAATTATAACTTCTTTGGGGGTTTCTCACTTCTTTTTCATTATATAACTGGAACTTGGCTTCTTTTACACTGATAATATTCTGCTTTGTGAATACAAAATGGAAAATACATGCTTGTGCAAGGGTCAAAGTAAATCAAAGATCAAGTGATGTTCTGGATATTATAAATATGTTTTCTGCATCCAAATTCAGCATTGCTTCTACAATATATTCCTCCAGCTAGTGAACTCTGGTTATCTTTGTCCATACAGAAACCACTCCAACCCCAGCCTCATTTCCTCACCTTCATATATTCCTTATAATCCCATTTATTCACCTAATCTCTATCATTCAGCTTTTCCTGTCTTAGAACTCATCAGACCATATCACATCATATAATACATCTACAAGTAAAGGGCAAAATTCAACTTGTTTGCATAAATGATGAGAAGCTCTAGGGAAGCTGTGATACATGGAATGTCAGAGAATAGTACAATACTGATGAAGTGCTTCTAGGTGAAGGTGATGATATTATGGCATGATGAAGCTACTGAATCCTAGCATTTTACGGAAAGCCTTAGAAGGCGGAGACGATGTTTCTGTCCTTCTCTCATATTTCCTGAAAGCTGGAGATTCCTGACTGGGTCAACAGTCTTGTTCTTCTCACACCAAGTGCTAACAGCACTCAGAAAAACTGAGGAGACTCTGTGAAAGACTTAGTCCCATTCCTGCCAGGCAGAGAGAAAGTTAAAGCTGGAATCTGTTTCTTAGAATCCCAATTGAATACTCTCTAACATGACTGTACATCACTATAGTTGCTTCATCCTCTTGTCTTGATATACTTGTTTGCCAAGGGTGAAATTACTCATCAGAAGACTAGAAGGTACTAGCTTTCTGAAAATCTCTGTTTCACCCTGCAGGATGCCTAGCAGTGCACTACCAAAAGTACATGACCTAGTCTCAATTCAGTGTTTAACTACAAAAGTGACTCTTCAGCTCTCAGGTATTCATTTTCCTCAAGTTCTTTTTTTTTTTATCATAGACTCAAACTTGCCCTGGTTTTCTGAAACATAATCTGGTATTGGGCATTTACTGTCCAAGTTTAATGGACATCTCTGCAATTGAGAACTCTAAAAAATAGTAGACATTATATTTATAAGGATGTATAACCTTATAAAAAAAGTAGTTATTTGATACCTTTTGAAAGCACTGACAGACAAATGGTGAAAAACATCTTAATGACTTAGCTTGACAGCATAAGAAACTAAATTGCTTACACTTCACAACTGAAAAAGCTGCTTAGATTTTCCAGATTATACACATGGGCTGTACCTACTGTATGCATGTTAAGCTAAGTACTCAATTTTTCAGTCTATATTACTGCAAGTAATTTCTACTCACTCATGGGGAAAAAAGAATAGGTATGTTTGTGAGAAAAGAAAGCATTTAGAAACAACTGGGTGTAAAATTCCCACAAGAAAAGCATAGTTGCATAGATACCAGTCACAAAGCTAAGTCAAGAAAGCAGGAACTAAGTGAAATAATTTTTTTTTTTTTAAATGATAGTAGTCTTGGAATTTTTTTTCTTCATTTCTATTACCTGAAGTGATGTCATTCAGTACTCTTCCTGTTTTATGCAGATTGGTTTTGACTCTCCCATCACTCAGATATAAGAGGAAACCACCTGAAGACTGGTGCAGTTTACTGGATAACAGAAGTCCTTCCTTGTTCCAAGTGCGAAACTGAAAACTGACAAATACTTCATCTTGCCCTGATGTGCCTGGCAGTGCCAGGTAACTGCTGGAGCTCAGAAATGTAACAGGAACCACCTGTGGCTCTAAACATGAGAAGGACACGTTGCCCTAGAAAGAAATGAAACAAATACGTTATTAGGAAGAGTCATGAGCATTTCTCCATGGAAACGGCAGAGTTTCAAAACATGGTGCATAGTACTTGAATATATTAGTCTAAAAATCAAACATGAACATCATCAGTTTGAGAAATGTCTCACCAGAATAGATTCATCTGCCTGAGAAAAGAGTGGCAAGGACCTTTGAGTGAATGAGGTAAGTTCCTAAATTATGAGGCTGATCTAATATTACTTTAGGAGTTGGAAAGACCTGCTTTGTTCCTAGTTTGGCTCAGCCTCAGTAAGCAGTAGGGACTTGACAAATTCTTGAATGTCAAATAAAATGCCACTGAATACATGTAAAAACTTATGAGGGTCTAAATGCTTGGATGCAGAGAAAAATGTTGAGCTTGGCACTGATTGTTTAAGACAGTGTTAACTTTAAGAAAAAAACAATTTCCAAATTAATGCAACTGGAGATGTACACCAACTCCAGTATCTGTTTTCACAAGCAGAAATTTCCACATATAAACTCTTGCTACTTACAAATGCAAAATACACACTTCTTAAATCAAGAGGGAATGTGTTTTCAAGCAGGCCCATATGGACTAGATGATGAGCTGGATTTATGCATCTAGCATTTATTTTGTGCTTACCTTCTTCTGAAATAACTGTTTCTTAGGTAAACTTGTGGTTGAATTCATGGAGAAACTCTGAGAGTAACCTGCATCTGTACTTGTACTGAGTGATGCATATAAGAAATCTGGAATGGCAATAATGCATTTTTTGCATCTGGTGTCAGAGTCAGTTAATACTTTATGGTGCTTGATAGCAGTATACTGTGCACTCTGATCTAATGGCTTGCTGACACCATTTGAACTATAACTAATTTGTTCTGAACAAAGCATTACTAAAGAATAATGTCTTTGGAATTTAAAGTACACTTAACTTCTGTTTAACACAAAGAGGTTTCAAACTTTTAAACATACATAAAACTTTGACCTCACAGTAAAAAGTTTCAAAATCAATTTAAGAAAAATACTCACTAGTCCCTGGTGTGGCAAGGTATTAAAGTTTATGGGTTTTCATTTCCTTCAAGGAAAATATATAAATAAGTAAAAGCTTTGTCTTATGAACTCAGCTGTACAGAAGTGAATAGTCAGCTAAACTGACACATAGTAAAAGGGCACTCATCAGATTAATAAACCTTGTTAAATGCTAGAAGCTGGCCATTTGCAGATTCCCCCAGTAAAGTGCCTATTTAACAGGGATTCTGTGGTAACAACGATACTTTCTATAATATTTACATTATGAAACCTCTCCTAAACAGTTTTGAAAGCAGCACAACAATTTAAAATTTTTGACATGAAAATAATGAAATTTCCTATTACAAATAATTCCACAGTTCCCCTTCCACTAGTCCACCCAGAATCTACTATAATTGCCCGCTCCCCAATATTCATAAGCATCGTGGACAGAATACTATGCAGAGGTACCAGTTTGGTTAATTTTGGAATATTTCAGGTGAGTTTCACACAAGAAAATATGCCTCTCATCCATTTTTTCTGTGACAGAGAACCAAATTTGATTCTTCATATTCTGAACAGAAATCCAAGTTAAAATATTTGGACCATGAACGCATTTAATATATTTTTAATTATTCTGAGCTGACTTCTATGGTATCTCTGCATTTCCTGCTACTGAATAAGTACATGCTGCAAATAGAGATGACCCTTGTTGTACTGGGAAAAAAAAAATGAAACCAACAGCAAAGGACTTAGTAAAATTTCTAGAAAGCCTTTTGTAACACAGAAGACATTTGTTTGGTTATTGGAACTGGTTTTTTAAAACGTAGGAATTTGGATAATATGACTCTTGGCCATGTTACAATAAATGCATTAAGCCCAGCAACCTAAACTACAGGTCTTCAGACAAAGGTCAGTACAAATTGAGAAGCAGAACTTATCTATCCAAATTATAATGCTCTGGACAAAGCAAAGTCGCTCAGTGTCCTCAGCAATAGAGACCTTTAAAAATGTACTGCTAGTGTTCTTATCAGCCAGGCACATACTCTTATTACTCTAGTAGAAAGCCACAGATTTGATGGTTTCTGATGCATGTTGTTATTCAGACTTCTGTCATGCAGTTAGATACCACACAACACTGTGATATCAGATACAACTAAATATCAAATGAAGAACTCATGAATAAAACACATCTGTCTTTTCTACTAGGATGACTCTATACAGCGTAAAATGGAAAATAGCCCAACTTGGTAATTATTTTTTTTCATCACCTAACAAAGATTTTACTAAACTGTGTGCTAACAGGTTGGATTTGAAAGTGGTTGTGGTCTTTTTCTCTATTTTATTTATTTCTTCTGTCTTAACTATAAATCTCTTACCACAATGTAGATCTGAGATTTATGCCTCCTGGCCAGGTCAATAATGTTCACTCCATTATAATAAATATTTTCAAAACACCCATGAAAGTTCCTGTGTGATAATGTCCCTGATTTTCCAGGCACTGGGATCCCTCCAAAGCTGAGCTTAGAAAGAGAAGAGAAATCAATAATACTATTAAGTAATTTTCTAAGGAAAGAAGTTGACAATACTGTAAGAGCAGAAGTCAAAGACTGGCCTGTAATGAATCTGCTACTTCTTGTGTGTTTCACTGTATCACATCTTTAAAAGAATAGGCTAACAAAAATTAGGCTATATCAAGTCAAATTTATGCAGTAAATTAGTCTGACATTTTGGCTTTTTTTCCTTCTTCCAATGTCTCTTAGCAGTGTCGTGAATCAGGTTTCAGAGTCCATTACAGCTGCAAAACCAAGGAGAAGAAGGACAAGGCCAAGTACATGCAGACTATGCAAAACAGCGTGAAAAGCGAGAAGAAAATTAGCAACAATTTCTTTAGAAACTTGAGCCTAACTTCTCCACTCTGTGCACAACATAACTACCATAATAGAGAACAAGAGTGCATCAAATGACATTATTCTAGGACAGATTCAAAACAAACTAAAGGAGGTACATTTTCCCTTTCAAAATGCTTGGGCTGTGCAGTTCCTTTGTATGGTGCTGTAAAATTATTTAGTTTCAGAAAGAGACTGGAAGATTTAATAAAAATAAAAATCCATTGAGAGCTACTAAATTCAAGAATATCATTCTAAGTAAGTCCCTGCCCTAAGGCAAAAGCTGTTAGACAGCAGTAAATTATTTTAGAAAAGCATTGCCACAAGGGTGACCTTACTTCTGCTGTACTTTGTGTTTCAACGCTTGGACACTATCAGAAATAGGATGGCAGTATAACTTTTGAGCTCACATACTTCAGAGCTATTCTGAACAACATTGTATAAAAGGTCAGTCTAAACTATAAACCTTTTAATTTTAAAATTTTACTTAAGGTTTAAAACAGTTTTACTACAAAAAAAGCAACCAAAATAATATATAACATATTTCCTTAAGTTATTAATTATTAAATTAAGAAAATTTTATAGTCAGACATACAATTCTGAATACAGTATTTTGTTCTTTTTTTAAAGTTTTTATGCTTTCTTTTTACTTGTGTAATCAACATGTACTTTAAAGTATAGTATGTGGAAGAGAGGAAAATTTAATTTGCAATATTGATTGATTTAGTAAAAGATATCTATTTGTCAAACAGTTATTTTCTCTCTTTTTTTTTTTTAATTGGTATGATCCTCCAACTTTGATATTATGATTTACATTCAGAAATTCTGAGCACATATTTTTGATATGGAATAATGCAGACACAGAACAGCATGAAATCTCACTCTAAAATCCTTAAAAATTGGAACGAGTACAATAAAGTCTGCGGGTTCCAGACATTCTGCTCTATCACTCATTGTCTTATCCAACAAACAGTATAGGGCAGACATAAAGCAGCCAGTCATCACATTACAACTGTGAAATAGTGGTATTTTTAACCACAGGCAGGAAAATTTCACAGCATATTACATCTACTACTTTTCATGAATCTACTATTTATGCAAGCAAGATTTTTTCACAGTATAATTTTCAGATCTAACAGGGATTTAAGTGGTGATATAAACATTTCTAAAATGGTTTTATGCTGATTTATTGCAATTTTATCAAGTTTTATATTCATAACATTAATATTCATTAAATAATAGCATTGAGTTGGCTCTCATTAATTATGTTTACAATATTGTTTATCATACCTGCAGCTCTACTGAAACAAAGGTATTAAAATAATGAATTCTGAGATGAAAAAGATGGTCTTTTGAAAATACTGAGTTGAGAGTCTAGTGGAAGATTAGTACTCCAAGAACATCTCTTTGTCTCTGATTCATTCCCTTAACAGATAGAAAATCCCCAAGGTTTTAAAGACTACAAACTTCCTCAAGTTCTGTTTCCTTTGCCTGTTTCAGTGCATTTGCATAACAAAGGTAATAAATGTAATAAAGGAAAGGTAATTTTCACACCTCATAATCAAGGTCCAAATAACTGAATTCTCCTTTTGCGTGGAAATGATGAGTGTGTTTATCCACTGTAAAGTTTACTTGATTGTTAAAATGCTCAATGAGAACAGAATGCCAGTGTTGATCATCCAAAAGGCTGCCCAGCGTAATATTAATTTGGGCATTAGAAGGATGAGTTTTAGTATCACCTTGAAAGAAGAAAAATAAAAACTATTAATTTCATTCAAAAATATAATTATCCAAAAATATACTGTTAGTTTATCATACTTTATACATTAAAATCCACTTAACAGTTTAAGAGAATTTTTAGTCAAATAATGCCTAATAACTATATTAGACTTTATGAGACTGTAGCTGTTACCTAAATTAATGAGTAGGGACAGCTTCCCTTTAGTTAATTCCAGGGTGATGTGGTCTCCATTTTGTCCTTCTCTGTGGAGGAGAATTCCATCACTTTGCATTGTCTTAAACTTCAGAGAAATGACATCTTTCAGTGCATTAATGAGTTTTTTATTTAATGTGTAAATTAGGCAACTTTTCCCATCAAAGCCAACCACCTCAGACCCTAGAAGTAAAGAAATGAAAGATAATGTATAATGCTATGTCTAAAAGAAACAGTTGCATGTTACTTCAATATGATATGAAGTCCCATCACTAACATCTCTAGATCCACTTGTGCACAGTAAATCATACTTTATTTTTTGCCCATACAGTAAGACTGTCATGTTTTAATGATGATGGCATAACTAGATAATAAAACCAGGTGAGAAGAGATCAGGCTTCTACTCAAATCTAATACTGTTTTCATATGCTGAAAGGTAGGTCCTCCTTTCCTTGGAGCTATAAAGTACTTTGACCATTGCTGTTCTTGTATTCTTAGACTGAAAATCTCTATTAGTTTACCTGAAATTCATTCCAATTAACAAAATCAAGACCGAGAAAAAAAGCCATGGTTGCTGCTGATGGAANAGAATATCTGTCGAAATCAGTACAGATTGAACAAGACACACAGAAAGGAACTGATAACACAATAAAAAGCTCATAGAGTATTCACAGTTCATATGTGAAGAAGAAAAGAGTAATTACCCTTGAAAAATACATTTTTGAAGTGAATGAAGATGTAAAGGACACTCAATAAAATATGAAGTTATTTTTCAACTGACTGGCTGACTTCTTGCAAGTCAAGTGAAACCCATTATATATTTACTAACTTTGTATAATTTCACTTAAAATATTTCTCCATATTGTCAGCATGGAAATGGAATGAATTCAATTAACTCTTGTACTTAAAGTTAGTAATTTATATTCCATTTTCAAAAAGCTCTTGTCTAGTGAATGCAGCTATGTTTTTAAATATAATTTCTTGATTTTTTATATCTTGATAATGAATTCATTTACCAAATGTACAATGAATAAATATGAAATTCTACCTAACTATGAATCCTAGATTGACTATTTTACTTAATTTTGTCATTGAACGAATGTGGACAGCAAAAGCATCAATTAATGTTGAATTAAAGTAATGAATGTGATGTAGAATAGCTTCAATAAAGACTTCAATAAGACCACTTGGACATTTATATGCATCTATCAAACCAGCTAACTAGAGACATTCTTAGTGGGCATTGATAACAGTAGGATTGGGAACATACTCTTCTTACTAGCCATTGGGACAAGAGCATAAAAAACTTTAGCATGGCTCTCCAAAACCCCTTACACTATTCTGCAGCACTAGCTCCTAAAAACCAAAATCTGCTCTGTGTAAATTTGGAAAATAAACAAAATTATACTTTTCCTCCACCCTCACCCCCTGAATTAATGAAGATTGTGAAAGGGCTGAAGATAGCAATCAAAATTCTTGTAACATTTCTCACACGTCTTGCCTTCACCATCTATGCACTACCCCTATAAATACATTTAAAGAGTTGTGAGAGAGATAGACTGAGTGTCCTACAGGATTATAAGGATGAATAGAATGTGGGCAAATACCCAGGGTGCCAAAAGGTTTTCCTCTCATACATACCAACTACTTGCAACTTCTAGTAGTTGCTGGACTTCAAAATCCCTCTACATGTTTTTTCTCTACCCTACTGTTGTAAATAAGGAAAACAAAACAGGTGGACTTGTTTTATGAACACTCATCTTTTGTTTCCACAATTTGCAATGTGTCTTCCTTAAAATAATGTAATCTAAATCCTTAGTACACTATGAAAGTATCCTGGGAAATCATGAAATGCCCCTGAGAAACTGGAAATTCTGGAAGCCTCACATACCACAGGACCAAGAATCCTAGTGACCCTGAGCAAAAGTTTTAGTTGAAATATCTTTCTTTGAAAAAATACTTGATCTTTTTCATCTTCATATCAATTAGTATCAATGCTAATAAAACCAATGCAAACTGTTTGGCCATTATTCCAGTTTTGAAGAGGATATGAAGTCCTTTCTTTGACTGATGTAGCTGTGATATTGACTATAAGCATTCCAGCCAGGAAGGAAATACAATTAGCAGTGTTAGCAAACAGTGCAAAAGGCTTTGAGCAGTATCTGCAGTGCTTGCTGTTAGGTAGACACATCTGACAATTTTTAATGTGCTGTATGCATTTAGCTTCCAGTTGTCTTTCTTCTACATTTGCCATTTTTATATTTAAACCTATTTTTCTGCCTGCCAGGTCAAAAAAAAAAAACAAACCCACCTTTTTGTTGTTTCTTTGTTTTCTATTTTTAGACTACTGGTTTTCAGAGGATGAAATGAGAAAGAGAGCATTGTAATGAAGAAGGGAAATTGTAAGCTAAACACATTTCTAATAGCCCTTTTTTTTTAGTGTCATGGCATAGCTTAACCTGAACTGTGTTTTACATGGCTTAATTGTCACAATCTGACATTTCAGGAATGAGACACAGGAAATGTCGGTAGAGATACATTGTTCTCTTTTGTACACACTAAATAGGAAGAACTATCAGGCAGAGGCTTGAGACAGATTTTGGGTTGAGGTTCAGCACAGAGTATTTGTGGTGTGGTCATGGCACAAGCAGATATTTTAGCAGTTCACAGGAAGGCAGGTTGAACACTGGGAGGTAGAAAACATCTTTCTTTCTCTCTTTCTTTCTTTCTCCCTTTCTGCCTTGCCTTGCCTTGCCTTGCCTTGCCTTTCCTGACTGTAGAACACGAGCAAAAAAACCTAGGGAACATTGAAGAGACAACAGAGTAAGGAAGGAGAAGAACTCAACAGAAAAATAACTGCAGGGGAACTATTGTAATGTTTCATGTAAGTTCATAATTGACTACCCTTATTTGGCCTTTGTACTCCATAAACGCTGAGGCAAAAAGGAAGGACTCATCCGGATGCATGCTTTACAAACATCTAAAATGTGACAGTCCTTGACCTAAAAAGTTTATAGGAAAAAAGGAGTTGCGTGTAAGAAAAAAACAAAAAGAAAACAGAACCCATAATAATATGCTACATCCTACAGGAATCTATTATGAGTATTACCAAGCCTCACTGAGCCTGTAATTAAAGGGGAAAGACTATTTTTGAGACTAATAGGAAAAGTTATTCAGAGCAGGCATATGACTGGAAGACAGCAGAGCAGCAAATTTTAAGTAGTGTCAAAATTTGCCCTGTAAGTATGACTTCACTAAGATAGTAATGACTTCATTAGGACATAACAGACATGCATTTTTGCACATCACTTTATGCAGTAGAGAGATCTACTTCCTTTATTCTTGCAAGTTTAGTTTTAGTTGTGTAATTTCGAACAGGTAAGACTGAAGAATGAAATTAGTGGATTTGCACTTGAATACAGAACACAGTTCACATACTTGGTGGTAAATGAAAAGAGAGTTGTTTACTCTTAAAATATAATAACCAGTGAGATGTCCCTGAAGGAAAGGGTGAGAAAATGGGAAATGTAAAATCAAAGCCAAAGTAGATTTTATTGGCATTTCTGCTTTTCTTTGTTTTCTGATCCCACTTTGAAACAGTCATTCAAAAAGAGCCAGGCATAATTACTGTAACAATAACTACATGTCCTCATTGTGCCTGATAAATGGAGAAAAAGACTGGAGAGAAAGAATTAAACATTCACTTTTTGAAATATTTTTTAGATCTGTAAACCTATAATCACCTGGATTGTCTTCATTGGCAACCACTGAATTTAAGTAGTAAAAGCACTTGGTAATCAGCACTTGTTCAAAATAAATACAGAGGTGATAAGAAGTCTGCAATTCATTTGGAATGATAACATTTCTATATAGGAAAAAAGAGCATTTCTAGAACATCCAATATCACTAATTCAGAGAAAATCTTAACCAGCTTAAAAGATATTTACATGTATTTAACACCATCATGCTCTTTACGTACTGCATTTTAGTGAATAACGGATGAAGTAAATGTTCATTTTAAATTCATCCTAATCTTAGAAGATAACTATAGTGGATTTACTTCTATAAGCTATCTATAGGATTAATCCTGTGCCAAGTAAGTAAAATACAAAAAAATATGTAATCGTCCTCCAAAGTAGCTAATGACCACACAAAAATATTTTACTTTCATAACCACTCATTCTAAATATTTTCTTTTTTCAGTTGCATGAACACTGTCCTTTATTTGTCCTTTAGTCTCATAGAGTTTTCCACTGCTGGGCAATAGGCATTACACAGAAGAAAGGCATATTATGATAGGTATCTTGCAAGTTGTGACAGAAGATTATGAGAGTGAATGTACATAATTAAAATCTGGATTTTAGGCATGTTCAAAACACAGGTCTTCAGTTTGGAATTGTTTGAGAACAGAACTGAGTAAGGATTTAAATACTAGCAAATGCACAAGGTAAAGGACTGTGAAGAAACAAAGCTGATGACTTTCAATGAATTTTAAAGTGAAGCTTAAAGACAAGAAAGAATATTCTCCCACCAAATACCACAGAAATGAGGTTTCAAATGCAAGACTCAGATGAGCTTTTAGCTGGGAATGACAAATTCGTCTGTTCAGCCTTCATGTTTAGACTTTAGTTGTTCTGGTATTTGAAAGAGTTGAGGGTAAGTTGAATCTTGGTCATATTTCTCCATTACTCAGTTTTCAAGGCCATTTTCTCAGATTGTTCTAGGAATCATAAGTCATGTTCTCAGTCTCAAGGCAGTTGTCACTGAGGAATTTTGTGTGAGCCTTTTAGGCCCTTCTCCTGGCATGAGATGTCAGTTTTCTGGGATGGGGAAGTTTACCTGATTTCTGAGGTGACCTAATCTCTTGCATCGAGGTTGAAATTATCAATATCCTTAGTTCACAACCTTTTGCCAATTTTACAAAGTTAAGTTTAAGGCAGAAAGCCCAGAGATACGTTTTCCTGATACGCACTAAAAGTCAGATACAAATGCATGGCAACAGAAAACAGATATATGGAGACCATCCAAAAGAGATCAACCATACAAAATATAACTTAACTACAGAAGTTGAAAAAAACCCCAAAACAATAAAGAACAACAGACCAAAGTATGCAAAAAAAGCAATTAAAGAGGTTGCTTAAAATAAATTCTGTTTCCGTCATGGAAAAAAGATGTGAAGAATAAAAAGCAGTAAAAAACCTACTGAAAGGAATTTTTTTTTAAAAGTCCAGGGATGAAAAACTGTAACAGGAAGACATCAGGAATATTTACACTGTCCAGATATCAATAAAACCACAACACTTATGCAATCTTCTTCCAAAATCTTATGTCAGTTATTAAGGGCAAAAAAACTATTCTAAAAGTACCCCTTAAATGTAGAAAAACTTTGAAGTATCCTTCAATTGTTTATTTGTGGATCTATCTAGTTGTACTCTTATTGGCTCAGGATCAAGACCATATAGATTTAAAACTGTAAACATTTTCCATATTTTGGCCTTCAGATAGCACGTGTACAGTGTTAAGATGCAATTTTTGGGACTATGAAAAAAAGAGAGTTTGCATTAAATCAGTTATTGGATTATGTCCACACCATTCATTCCAATACAGAAAGGACTGGAAAATAAGCATCACATATTGATAGTTGATGTAGAAATAGTGATGTCTGCACATAAACTCACTGAATCAGTTTTATTCAAGATTAAATTTAGTCTTAGAAATCTACTTTCAAGTGCTCTTTAAGTTGCAAAAGACAATGATGAAGATTCATTTCATTTAGCTGATTCAGAAATAAACTTACTATATGTGCATCCATACACTTCAATGCGCATTCCAATCCTGCCATTTGGATTCCAGTCCAAAGGCACAAAACGGAGAAATTTTGCTTTAATCGAATGCTGAAGCTTATAGTATACGACACTGTCCGCATTTGTGTTTCCAGGAAAGGCCTAGAAGAAAATGAGAAAGAGATCAGCCACGTTTACAGTGAACACAGAAATACATGGAAGTATTGCTGATCTTTTCATTTTATAACCTCATCTGGCAAACAGTCAAGAACAGGAATAAAATGGAATTGTCAGTGACTTCCACAGGAACAACGGACAAATCAATCTTGACTATTCTTCTGGATGAGGTGTTGACTCATCTGTATATGATGAGCCAACTGATGCCCCAACAGAATATCTAACATCTTCTAAAATTTCAGTGAACAAAACCCTTCAAACCCAAACATTCCTGTGAAAAACCATGTACAATATCCTCCCATTTCAGTGTATGGCTCTATCTAACACTTAAGTGTAAGAAAACACAGTGATATCTACAAATTCCTTCTACTGAAGGTTTAGATTAATTTCATCGCAAGCCTGTATTTTAAATGCATAGTAAGCTGCATTTAAAATGGTCTTATACTGACAGATCATGATTATAAAAGACTGGTTTCCAACTAAAGAATCCAAAGTATTGTAAAAGGAATTTGTTTCATTGTCATGTAAAAAAAGAAGAATTCAATTAATTTCAATTTTTTACCCAGGTGAAAGAAAAAAAAGTAAACTTATTCGGCAGTATTTAACTGATAAAACTACTTTCCGTTTTTCTCACATAAAGGAAACCGAAAGACAAAGAAATGTAAAGAAGAAAGTAAAAAAAAAAAAGAGCTGTAATAATAAACTTTAGAACACTAAAAACTGGAGAATATATTCTGATTTCATTGTGTTGTGTGGCGCTTTTTTATCATTACCTGTTTATGGTATGTGAAGCAGAAAGGATTTGTTCAGACATTTTGAATCTAAATATCTGATAGCTCTCTGAAATATTTAGATGAGCAGTATTTAAAAGATTACACATTTCTGGCTGCATGAACAGTGTTGTTGCCATAGCTATAAGCCACAGATGTTGCAATTGGAGAAGTACATAGCAACCAACATCTTTAGGTATGCAGCTTCTCTTTCCATAAGTTTTAGAAGCAGAGATGAGCTTCACTGCATTCATTATTTCCCCTTTTACACACAAATCTTTGCACCTTCTCTCCCCTGTACTAGTAAAATTTCAATAAATTCTACTCTCTGAACTTTCAATGGAAAAAAAAAAAGGAAATTAAATAAAAAGACACCAAACCAAGCAATCAACCAAAAGAAGAACCAGAACAACAGTTAGTGAATTGGCTTATTTAAGCTAACCTATTGAGCTAGTAATAAGCAATAAGAGTTAGTGACTTTGAATGTCCACTTACAGCTTTGTGCTTTGTAATTCCACTAACATAGCAGGTAAAGGTGGAAATATATTGTAACAAAAACCAGAGAAGAGCTAGTCTTTGGAGGGTGAGATCCTTCTAGACTTCTTGTCCCTTCAAATCCTATTTGCAGTCTGTAACAAATATAACTGCCCTTGAAAGTGCCAATTAGTTTGCTGACTGAACCAGAACCATGCCCCAGAAGTTTAAGTATTGTGAGCACATTAAGTGTTCAATTAAGATTTAAATTTTTGCAAAATTGGTTTTGGAGAGCAGCCACGTCATAAAAACTAATTGAAGTTTTGAAAACAGAATGTATATGGCTTGATTTTTTTACTGTAGGGTATATTTAAACATTGTGGTTTTAATTTAAAATTTGATTTTTGGCTTCAGCAATAACCTAAAAATACTTCAGACTACTCCTTTACCATTCAGAATGGCCAGTTTAGAAACCAGTATTTTTTTGCTGTAATTTTACAAAGCTTTTATCTGGGAAAACCACATTTTAGAGTGTATCAATTGTGCTGAGTATTAAATGGGTCTATAGATCTTGTTTTAAACAGTCAAAAGGCTAAAATAAGTATTTTGGGGCTTTTTCAGTCTAAGTCCTCTTCAAAAAAAAGAGAGGACAAAAGCAGACTGCTTTTTGTCCAGGCTACAGTACTAAAGACGTACCCAAAACCTATGAAAGCAGGGAGAATTATATTTGACGCGACAGACAGTCCTGTCTTTATAGTAGAACACAATCACTGTTTCATGGTCCCATCCAGCAATCTTTAAAACACAGAATCATAACTGTATCAGGAGCTTCTTTCCTCCTATCCCTCTTTCTTCAGACTCTTCAGATCACTTCATTCTTATGCCAGATAATGTACAGGGAACATGCCATTAATTTAGATTATGCAGAGTCTTCACAACCTACACAGTTATCTAATGGTTAAAAAGATTTAATGTGGTCCTCAGTTAATAGGAATAACACACCTAATAATTGCACCTAATAAACACTCTTTGCATAAATATTGAGAAAGTTATACAGCTAACCCAATACAACTGCTTGTTGAATCTTAGTTGATGCATTTACAGGTACTATATTTTTAATATACTGCTATCTTTTTAATAACACTGCTTTTTAATAGCTTGAAAACATACCATCTTCCTCAAAGAATGTGGTTTTTGAAACACTGAAATAGTTGCAGTTTAGCTGTAAACAGTAGCAGGGCCACTTATCAGCATAGATACCTAAGTAGAAAACTCTTCACAGCCTGTTTTATTCCATGGAGTAAAAGTATTCTGGGCTATACTGAAGCCTGAACTGAGAGCCTGCTCTCAGACTTGGTTTAACCCTTCTACTCAGTTTCTAACCTAGCAATTTCTTTACCTCAAGCTACTTTAACCCTGCTTTGAAGACAGAATTATTCAGTTCACTATGGTGTCAGAAAGCACAAATGTGCTCTGGACTGCACTGGTAAAGTTAAGTCCTGTCCATAGAAGGGCATTGGAAAGCTCAGAATGATTGTGAAGGTAAGCTTGCATCAAGATAAGATTAAAAAAAAAGTCCTTCATTTCTCTGTCCATCCTCTGTGTAGAAAGCACATGCAGAGTTAGATCAGGGATAATATGGGCATCCTGTCCAAAACTTTCTCATCAATCAAAAATTCCACCAGAAATGAAGCTGTGTAGAACCCGTACTTTAGATACTCTAGAGTGATGCCTTGATAGGACTACCTAAAAACAGAGGCTAGACAAAATAAAGCGAATAAAAAGTGGGTATATTTATTGAAGGGCCTTCAGGTACACTTCAGGCAGTCAAAGTCCCAGGGGCTACACCCAAAATGGACGACTGGGTCACGGGTTTTCATACTTTTGTAAGTTTGGTCCATTTGCATATCTGGGTCAATTCTCCAATTACAGCTTCAGGTAATGAAGTAATTTACCCCAAGTTTGCTCCCCCCGTAAGCCACTGTTTACATTTCTCAGAGCTCGAGACAGTAAGGTGTCCTTGAGTTTCAGGCTTAGATAGGATTTGTCTTGTCTGACCAAAATGGGAGAACAGTACTTAACAGGCTATATGGACGTTTTAGAATTATACACTAAAGAATTACAGGATATGAAAATATAAAAGCAAAAATCCTAAGGCATCAAGAGGACATGACACTTATTTACAAACATAACTTTTACTGTATAATATACTATATATACATTGTTAAACATAATACTAAATAATATGCACAATTTTTATGTATGTTGTGTACCTATGACAATAAATACATTTATTACAAATATTACTTAAATAAATATAAATATATAAATACATATAAGTATACTTAGCTACAAATCCCCATACGGTGTTTAATGACAAGTACTGGAACAGGATGTGAATAATTTTGTTGGAAAAGAAGCTTAGCAATGTGGTACTAGTGTACCTGAAGATGGGACTAACTTCATCATGTGGTTTATGAATTCTAGTACCAATACCAGAAAAAGCAGTTGAAAAAGTCACTGTGAAGTAACTTGGAACTGTTTGTATAAACCACTGTACAAAAATAATGCTGCAGGATTAACCCATCTCTCCCATTTTCTCCCAATACTTCTAAGTTATATACAAGTTCATACAGCAGTTTAAATTATTTACATCTCAGTAAAAAAAAGAGTTCCTATTCTAGATAACTTAGTAGACAGTACAATGAACATGAATTGACATATTTCTGAACAAGAATCCAAACACTCAGATTCATCCTTCTCATCCTATTACCACTGTGGTGTGTTTTCGTTAGTTTATTGAAGTTGGTCCCGAAAGTCAACAGGTTTGAACTGTTAAGTTAAAGTGAAAAAATGTGAAAGTCCTTCACCCTGACCAGAAAATACTGTACCAGACAATTGCCTCCTTTCCTAAATGTCCACATTGCAGTTATGGCTAGGAAAAAATGACCAGAGAGATTAAATTAACAGATTGTTAAGACTTCATTGGTTATGAAGAATATATGGAAAAGATGGCAGATATGTTTCATATAAAATACTAACAGTGGCATTACAGTGAGAAGCCCTGCATCATAAGTTATTCACTGTGTTTTTCACTAAGTCTTGTCTCTGAATTGTTTCAAGATACAATTGAAATATACTAGAGTTACGTTAAATTGATCAAAACACAGAGTAATTGCACATACTCATAAATTTGAGTGATCAAAATGTCTTTTGTAAAACAGGATAGTATATATTAATGACAATCTGATTAATACAGACCAGATAGACAGGAAAAAAAAAAAAAAACTTGACAGAAAACCACCATAAATTCTTGTTCCAGTCAGTGTCCACTCCTTGCAACACCTAAACCTCCACTACTGCAGTACTGTACTTAGAGCTTTCCATCACTGTCACTCAGAGACAGGATAGTGGGGTAAATTGTATCAATATTCTTTCAGTCTATCTCTTTCTGTTATTTCTTTACATTCGGTGAGTGCTTTATTTACTGTCATGGTTCTTTCTCTTTTTTTGTGTTGCACTATGTGAGTGGAATATTAGCATAACTTTACATAAGAGAACAGCTCTAGAATTAGGAGATGAAGAGAGGATGAGACCATACTTGCCAGTTAATTTATCAAAAGTGACAACTGGTATTTGTGAATGGACTCTAGACATTCCTTCTGCCTTTCTGTTTTGTTTTGGGTTTATGTTTGTGGAGTTCTTTGTTTGTTTGTCTTTCTGTTTTTGTTGTGGTTGTTGATCTTTTTGATAAAAAATTGAAACAATTTGCTTTCATATTAACATAGAAGACAGAGATTTCAATATCTAAAATTAAGCTAACAGAAAAAGGTTGTGGGGTTTGTTTCTTGTTACAGTAGTAGCAGTCGGATATAGCATATCAGGGGTGCGTAAAAGGGTATGAATCTAGGGCTCTTGAACAGCTACTGCTAGCCAGAAGAGGTTTATCAACAGCTAACCAAGTTCATTTGGAAATGTGCTTAACAAAATATGCTTTCTGTCTCTCTTTTTTTCCCCCCCTTTTTTGTTCAGCATAGCTGAAATGAAAAGGTACTTTATTTTCCAGATGACATAGTATAGGGACTAATAAATAAATTAAAAATAAAAATACCTTACTGTAAACCACCAGCCACAACAGGTGTTTTGAATTCTTCCATCATACATACATTCTTTCATTCATACTCATGTAGTAAAAAAATTTTATGTGAAGTAACTTGTCACCATCGGAGGGAGCTCTTGTATTGACACAACTAGGCACAACATTCTCCCTTAAAAAATTATCATAACAATTCTTCTTTATAAAATCCCCATATATAATTATGAATCTACTATGTTTTATTTATTAATACCTAAGCACATGTACCTCAGAGATATTCCTGAAAACTGAAAGTGAGAATGTGTTTTGTAATAGTATTACTGGAATTCTACACAATCTTTAACAACTCTCAAAGATTAGCTAACTCTATATCTGAAAGGAATATGGATACAGTTTTTATAATATGGATGTGTCGTCAATGAATTTGGATTCTGATATTCCAAACGCAACTTCGATGATCTCAGAAGATAATAACCAAGGTAGCTTTGGTAGTTTTATTTTCACTTTTTTTCCTCTTGTTTTTTAATAAATCCATTTGAAATAATCTGTAAAATATAGATATATTGAATTTTGAATCTGGGCTACAGTGCAACTGTCCCTTATACTTTCAGATAAATTTGAAGTTTAATCACTACTCTTCTGGGTAAATGAATGTTTTTACTAGTGGTGTTTAAGCTGGAGTGCAAAATTGGATTTACACATGTAGAAATAATTAACTCCATAAGTGTAATGAAATATTTTCAAAGAGCAGCAACATATTAAACCAGTTTATTCCATATATTTGCTTGATAAAACTTGGAAAAAAAATTGTGCAGATCGTATATTTCTCATTGTATGAAATTTAAGTAGGAATCACAATTCACTATCATACTTCTATAACACATGACATAACTCGGAGACTAACAGAAAGATAATTCAGGTAATTTATAAATAAAATACCTTTAGTGCAACAGCAGCGTATGAAATCCACTGAAATGTCAAAACAGTACATGGGAATTCTGTTTGCTCAAAGAAATATGAAAAAAAGCTTTATTAATATTATAGTATTAATTTTCTTTCCATACAATTTCACACCTTGCTTCGAAATGAAATTAAATGATTAGAAAGAAAGGAAAGAAACCTCATTAACTATGCAATATAGAAATGGCACAGCAAATACTTTTATGTCCTGAGGATCATAAACAATAAAATAGTTCAATAAAAAGGTTTCCTACTAAACTATTTCTGCGGCTTTTCATATATGATGTCTCATGATTTCTACCTTTAGAGAAATTTCTGCATATTAATGGTTTTTCAACTCATTGTTATCAACTTAGACTAGTGTATTTTAGACTAGTTAACACCAAGTTAACATGACAATTCATTTCTTAGGCTGCAACAACATTAGCCAAATATTTCACTCATTTCACCAAAAGCCTTAGTGGCAAAATTTCACTTTTGTTTTAACATAGGGCTTGCCACTCTGATCATTAGAAAACCTTTCAAAAGAAATCAGCTGCCGTATTTTTAGCTTTACTGTGATGAAAGATACCATGACATGAAAAGCCAGAGAAACTCACTGAGATTAAATGTTTTGGATATGATGTGAACAATAAGGCCCTAAGAATGTTCTGTACACTAACAATAATTCTGTGCAAAAGTGTTCAACAAATGTATATTACAGTGGCATCCAGTAGTAAACATGGACTAGTAAAAATATGTGCAAAGTATTTCCTGTCAAGAACATTTAGAATACAAAAGTAGAGCTGCAGTTTTTCAGAAATATCATTCTGGCATATCTAGCATTCATGGTGGAGCCTACTGCTCTAGTTGGCGTCTGATGCCTAAGAAATGTAAGGCAGAGAGCAAAGACTGCACTGTAAACATACTACTAGATCACTTAGGAATATTTACTAGAGTGCTCTCTTTGAGCCCAGGGGATGTATCTTAAAAGCCACACAGTGCAATGAAACAAAGTTTCTAGTTATTTGTCATATGGATAATTTGTTTCTAACACAGAGTTCAGATATTTGGATAACCTAAGCAACAAAGCAATGGTAGTTCATTCTTTCCGGTACTGCTTTGCATTTAAATACAAATAAATTACTAGCAAATACCAGTGACCAGCAAATCTGGCCTGCAATGAGAGCCATCCAGAACACATGATGGGCAGCCAACAGAATGGACACACCTGCAACTCTCAGCAAATGGGTACATTTGTGGAAGGGAAAGAACTGACTGATATGGTGGTGCCCATCAGCTACAGGAAGGACAAGCAGAGAGTGGGTTGGGTGCATACACAGAAGGAGGGAATAAAGAAAGACTTTGCAGAAACAACACTAAGTTAAATCTTCAAATAGAGATGGGAGAAGACAATCCTAGATCACAATGTTTCTTTCCAGGTAAAAATTTGAATAACTCCATGGCTCACAGGGAAAATAGGACAGATGGTTTGCAGCCTGAAGACACATCAGTGATGGTCACTAGCTTTCTTCATAAAGCTATCTGGTGGAAAGTAAAAGGAAATTCAGGTACCAATACAGTACTAATAATAATTCTGATACATCACTTTCTAGATGAAATCCAAAATGATCAGGCTCCTTGACCACTTATCCCATCTCCTCCACAGAATATTTTACTTCAATTTCTCAGTTTGCTAAGGTAGAAAGACAGAAAAAACCCCCTCAAAACCAGAAATTGCATCAGGAACTGACAATATTTTGACTTCAGCTCTTGTATCCCAAGCCTAAAAACACAAGTCCAAGTTACACTAGTATTGATTTACCTCAGAGACAGGCAGAGTCCCTATTTTTTACTTTAGAGACCCTAGTTTTACCGCATGTATCACTCAGACCTAGCTCCACACTAATGCTGTTATAGCATGTGAGAAATACATCACCCAGAAGTAAAAACCCAAAAGTATATATCTTAGTGATACAACAGGATGAACATAAGCATTGAATTTCAAATTTTTAAGGTCTTTTATGGTTTTTCAACTCCAAGAATCAGGAATCAGACTTTACATGGGAAAAATGGGAATAAATTTCACTTAGTGCACTTGACATCACTAACAATACCTCTGCTTCATCAGAGGAGGTGACTGAACATATGGGAGTAATGCTGGTAATTTGTCATGTTAATCTCTTTAGTTTATGTAAACATAACAAAAATTTAATTGTATCTCTATGTGTACATCTTGTCAATATGGGTTAAAGCTAAAACACACACCAGAGAAATTAGGTTGGAGCTTGCATAGATTGTAAAGTCCACACTGCAAGACATTTACGCTTAAACAATCAACCACCTTCCTTCAATAATTAACTGCTTTCTGGATAAAATGTCATTGAATATGAATGATCAGTATGAAGGATGTTTCTTTATATTAAAAATGATCCTTCTTAAATGAAAGAATAAACCAATTTTGTTTTCACTTGCTCAACACGGTATTCCTAGAAGGAGGATCTCATGCCAGCAATAAGCTTGTGAGACAAAAATGAAGCCACACATCTCTAATGAAGTAAAAGTGTTGCCAGCCTCTAATATAATAATTTTCAGAATATTGAATAACTTTCATGTCTAACACTAATGACAATGCTTGAAGGATGAGAGACCATGAAAGTCATTTGTGCATTGCACTGGAAATTATGATCAAATGACTACAGGTACATGGGTGGTCATTTCTCTCAAACTAAATTATTCTTTGCTCAAGTGTAGTCTTGAAATTAATTTTTATTTAATTAGCTTTGATACTCAAAAGAGGCCATGTGGGAATAGCTTTTCTAAGAGAAACAATAGCACTCCAGAGTGAAATGAAGCTGGTCCTAAACCCATTTTTTAAACCAAAACTGTGGATGGATAGCACATCATGACTTTCTGTAGGGTAGGAAAAGAAAATAAATTGTAGGAGTAGACATTTGCTTGTGGAACTTAAGAACTCCATAAAATAGTATTTTCTTTTACAAGACTCTTAAAAATAAGAATGGTAGTTCTTTGACTAAATGTTTGTGACATGAGATTTAATTTCAGACAAAATTTTAGATGATTTTTGATGCATAGAAACCTGCAGTAGTCTGTAGGAAAGAGTGTGATAGATTAATTCTTACTACTTTAGGTTTTTTGTAATATTTCAACCTAAAGGATCTTGCTTACACTATAACATCTTTAAGTGCCTTTGTTGCACACTGGTGCTGCAGAATGGTTATAAATTAACCTGTTTCAAGTGGATAATTTTAGTTTGCCAGTCATCACGATCTACTTGGTGCATCTGGAAAAAAGCAAAGTCCAAGGTGGAAGGAAATGGAGAATTATCCTCTCAAACCTTGAGAAAACAATGCTTCTGAACAGACAAACTGAACCTGAAATGTTTTTGAAAAATATTCAAACTGAGATCTAACTAAGTGAGAACTTGAAGGAATTCAGAGATACATCTAAATTTGAACTCTAGTAGTAGGCTCCTCTTTAATTTTTACTTTTTTATTTAGTCTCCTGTAGCGGTTCTTAGGGAAAAAAAGAAATTATCATGTGAATCTTGTAACAAACACAAAAATCTATCTCAATGTTATTCCCCAGTTGAACTAAGGACACATAAAGTTGCAGAGATGCATATCTGTAAAATTATTCTTACTCTACTTTAAAAATACAGATTACATCAGACGAAAGTAATTCTACTGAGGACTGTTTTCTCTTTCATTTGCAACCAACATTTAAGTGCGTACAGTTTAAGTCACAATTCACTCTTGAGGACAGCAAGTACTTCAGGTGGTATTGTATTTTATATACAAAAAGCAAAAAGAAACAAAAAGAGTGTTGCTGACATCTGACCACGGGGGCACTCCATTGAAGCCAGTTTAAAAAAACATTTTGTCACTATATTGGAAAACAGCTTATTCCTTCCCTTTGATAAGTGTATTTTAGTATGTTTACACTACAATAGAAACTCCATTCTTTTTCTAAGGAAGGCCTAAATCTGGAGACAAATACATCAAGATAAAGATCAAGCACGAAGTTGTCTGACCACAATTCAACGAGGAGCGTTTTCCTTGAAGAACTGAGAGAGCAAAGGTTAAAAACAAATTTCTAGATAGCAATACAATATAATTAACTGAACAATTACGGAGTAATTCACCAGTGTCTTTTACAAGTACTAAGGGCAGAAGAACATTTTGGGAAAGGAAGAAGGTGAAGCACTTCATCAGTTCATATGGTCCCTCCATCTGATAGTGAGTGATCCACTCAAAGTAGGAAATGCCCACAAAAATCAACTCAGTCATTCTCAAGACCGTTCTCAAGTTTATAATTCTTGAGATCTAATTTATTTTAAAAGCTGGTAAATTCATACTTCATGACAGCTACATAAGTACTTTTAATTTTTTTTTTAACATATGTT
Source organism: Edolisoma coerulescens (assembly GCA_013397115.1). Classification (NCBI taxonomy): domain Eukaryota; kingdom Metazoa; phylum Chordata; class Aves; order Passeriformes; family Campephagidae; genus Edolisoma; species Edolisoma coerulescens. The sequence goes on from VWZW01002447.1 coordinate 457,522, forward strand.
GAAAGCTATGAATCGAATCAGTACTGATTTTACTCTGTCTTATAATCTGCTCCTTATAACAGGCACCTTCTCTTTGAAACAAGGAATTGTTTGCTCCCAAAAACCTTTGTCATCATTGTATAAATCAGTGATCAGGTTAATTATAAAAGAAGACTGCTTCTGTTTGGCAAAATACCAGCTTTGCATCAGAAGTAATATCAAAACGAGCACAGGAAAAGGACACAAGAATTTAATATGGTATCGTTTGTAAATACTTTTAGATCTGTCAGAAAACGGAAATCATTCTTCAACTGTCAAACAATTCCAATTATCTTCACATAACACAGAGTGACTAAAAGATTTCTAATACTTTCAAAATGAAAATGTCATTCACATTGTATTTAAAATATTAATAAATGTCATACTTTGTTATCTCATTTTTTCAAACCACCAAGAAGCTTTGTAGGTATTTATAAAGAGTAGCACACTGCTTGGTAACTGTATTTAAAATACAAACAATTCTGCACAAACACTTGAAATAAATACACATTTTAAAAACCCAACAACAACAAACACACAATGCAATCATGGATATCATAACCATTAATTTATTAGGTATTACATAATGTCTTCATGTAATTCTTAAAATAAGTTACCATGATTTTAATACTTCTGCAATTTTAAGCTACTTATGATAGCTTAAAACATGGGTTTTCTTAAGACATGTGTGTGACTACTACTAAATTTGTTTTATTCTAAAATATTATTAACTGAAACTCAGAACTGAAAAATAAAAAAAAAACCCAGCCAGCCATCAAACTTCTCAGACTCTGCTTCTCTGCTTTCAGTACATATGCTCACTCAGTTTCTTATTAAGTCTGTGTGAAATTTTATCTGTCATTAGGTCTGTGTGAAGTCTGTCCTAAGGGGACTCTTACCAGGACAGTAATCACTAGGAATGCACATAATTTCCTCACACCTCTGTCATATCTAAAAAGGCATGTGGTCATGATGCCTGCCAGTCTGCCTGGTCTCTTCTCATTAGTTGGTAAAGAACAAGATTTAAATTACCATTTCTCATAGAAAGAGGGCAATTCCACAAGCTGGTACTCTGTGTAGTGATCAGCTGCTAACATACACAGGACTGTAAACCAAGAATCATGCTCATCTTGCCAAAGAGGTAGAAAACACTGAAAGGAAATCGAGGAGAAAATGGTTCTGCCACAGGTAATAAATTCTAGGACCACAATAAGGAGCCGGAATGATTGAAGCTGATAAATGAATATGAAACACAAACTTACAGGCATTATTCTGCAGGTTTTTGCTCTTTACAAACGAAGACTATGGAAGTTGGTTTTGGAACATTAACCATCTGCGCGTTTATGTGCTGTATTGTTTATGTTGTTGGCGTGATTGGATATTTTGACAGTGATGAATAATAAAAAAAGACTATCTATTTCAGACTGAATTTGCAAATTTACCTGTATTCTAAAAGAAAAAAAAAAAATCCAAAAGAAGTAATTAAACATGATCCCCACCTGCACGCCTGGCTTTCCATCCTGTAACCTTATTAGACAGCACCCCAAAATAATTACTCATCCATCATATTAGATGGATAAATCAAGTCTTTCCATTCGACATTTGCCTCCAAGGTCTGAGGTGGCTCTAACAACTTTTAGCCGCTAAAGATCTAGATGGAAAATCCTACAACAGAAGTCTGTCCCCATCTACAGCTATCTGTGCATGTACATGTGTGCAACACAACTGAGACTCAAGAGCACCATAAAAAATGGCAAAATTATTCTAAAAAATGAAATTACATAGTTGTTAATCATTGAAAATAAGAGAAAATATCTATTGCTTCCTAAAGGATGTTGTCACTGACTCCAGTCTAGTTCCCTCTTATCACTCAGTCCAAAATGCTGAATGCTTTACTGCGTTTGGGGATGAAATCCCCACTTAGACCTACTGTGCAGAAGATTCAGAACATCCTTAAGCAATAATTATTTTAAAAAATTCACATAATCTTACTTAATTTTGCAATAATCTTTCATGAATTCTGTAGCTTTTTTCCTTGCACAACAGCGGTAAGCTGCTGCTGCATTAAGGATCTACTACAGGTTTGCTTAGAGACACAAAACTAAAGAAAAGCTATTTTAGCAAGGCTTCTTCTAGGAACAGACCCTTCTATATCAAGCAAAGAACTGCTTCCGCCTGAATTTGCAGACGCAGAGGACAAGGCTGCTACCTAACTTTTAGAACTTCCTTTTTTTCCAGGCTCTTTTTTTGACCAGGACCTCCTCAAAAGTCTTTTGGCAGCTTATACCCTTGTTGCTTTCTGCACCTTACCAGATTGAGGACCAACAAACAGAAATTGTATGTCTCATCAAATTCTGGTCTAGGACTATTCTGTGGTTTTACAGCATAGCTTTTATCATGCTCACAGAGGAGTAAATTACACCACCCAGCTTGTTCTGAGGTCTCTGACAGATGTCCCTGACTGCAATAAAAAGAGAATTTCTATTCATCAATTCTACTCATCTATCCATCAATTTCCATTTTGGCCCAGTCATAACCTTCCTCATCATTTAACTAAACCTACAAACAGCATTATAAATCTAAAGATTACCTCGAACCTAGAGATTCCCATAGTTTCCTCCAACTGTGTCCCAAGAAAGCGATAATCAGCTCCAGCTCAGCAAAGCTAAATTAACAGACAAACTCATCAGAGCTGTGCAAGCAGGGTAACAGATCTCAAAGCTTTGGGCTGCTCATGCAGAGGTCCTCACTGGTTGTCCTAAGTCATATGAATACATCGTCAGCTTGGATGGCAGTCAGTGTCTCACACTGGGAGGACACTGCAGCTGTAACCACCAGCTGCCCTTTTCTGGCCACATCAGGGAGCTTTCAGTGTGCTGCTCTTTGCAGCCCTTGCGATACATCCACTCTCATGCCGCCAGAGGTGTTCTCCCTGTCATGTGAGCTTTGTCATTGTGCTGCTCATCCTCACCTCAGTAAGAAGCACATGGCCTGCAAGCTACACACATACCCAGACAAAAACTTGTCCTACACAAGTAAATTGTATTTCAAATATGACCTTCAAATCTTAGTATTACTTGTATTGTTGAAAATACAGGGAAGTTTGGGAAAAAATCCAGGTTGTTATGAATGGAATTTCAATCCATGCCACCAAAAATCAGTTAGAATTGACTCATTGCTTCAGCAAATCCTAAAATAGGACTGCATTAGAGATATTCCTTCCATGTTAAAAATAACCTCCCAAGGATGATCAAAATCAAGTCTGAAAATTAATGACAGGCTTCATCTATGACAGAAAACATGGTAACCGGAAGAATTTTTCCATGGTAATATTCACTCTGGAGCGTGAAAAAGAGGAAAAACACCAGAAAAAACCTACTTGTTAAATTAAGAATACTTAATATTCTAATACATGTCTAAGAAAACAGTTTTGCTCAGCTATAATACTGCTTCATAGTTCCACTGATATCACCTAAATTGACTGCATTTTTAACAAAGCAAAGATCGGATCTCATGTGAAGAAAAGATTAAGACAACATTTTTAAATAACCTCTTTGAGGAGAGTATTTCCAGTTAAAATAATAAAGTTTAATTTTTCACTAGAGAAATTAAAAAAAAAATAGAAAGAAAAACATGTCAGATGAAAGAACAAAGTATGTGGAAAATGTGCCATAACAAACCAACAACGCAAGTTAGAATAATTGCAGTGTGCTTTGTTTAGACTGAGGAATGCATGCATGATGAATCAACCACTCAAGCCCTCCTTAAGTAAAATCTGTTTGTCAGAAAATTAGCTATGGATACTTAATCCAATTAAGAACTTAGCTCTTTCTTACTGTTTCACTCCATCAAACTAGAATTTGGCATTCTTAATTATTTCTCATCTTCATATGTTCAGAAAGTTGGTTTGTGCTTCTGGAGATTTGTTTTTCTCTTGGTTTTTTATTCTTTTTAACTCCTCTGGTTTTTTTTATAATTTTATTTATTTTTATTTCTTATTTTAAAAGTCAGTTTACTAACTGCATGTATTTCTATTATTTTTGAAAGGGAAAAAAACATATGCTATAGACAAACTAAAAATAATTGATTTTTAAGCAATTAATACAGTGAAAGTGCCTTTGTGGTTTGTATTTTTTTTTATTTCTTAAGAAATTCTTTTAAATAGGCTACCTTAGGATGCAAAAGAATGGAAACTAAGTGAAAGTCAAACTTAAAAATATTCATGTTTCATATTGTTCCTGGCAATTTTAAATATATTTAAAATAATGAGTTAGCTTAACATTCAGTAAAAAGAGGTATGATTGTTTTTCTTTTTCTCTACATTACATCTCTTTTTATATGAATTTGAGGTTGAATTTGAGGGCTTGGTTGAACCATTCTTAAAAAAACTTTAATCACATTAGTGGATTCAGCTTTTTATCATTAAGAGATAAGTTTATCATTAAACCAAGCTACAGCAGTGTTTTGCATTAATAAAGTTCTCCTAGCTTCAACAACAAAAATATTATTTGTGCCATGTAATTTATTTATATTATGTACACTCTATTTACATATACCTTTTATATTTTCCTGCTCCTGAGACCACACAGATTTTGTAGTCTTGCAGAAGCTACCACTAAGAGCTCAGATTTTTCCTGCTGGCATTCATGACAATATCTTTCAAGCTTTCAACTTCTCCTGCCTGCATTGCCAGAGGCAGGGTACTTCTTGGTCCTAAGGCTCACCATCACAAATAGAATTGGAGTGGTCACAGTTGTTCAAAAGATTAGATCCTGCCCTAAAATAATTCTGACAGAGGATATTTTTTTCCAAGTTTTTTGTTTATAATCTTAGTTCTTTCATATATGGAAGAGAATAACTGCACCAAATATTTGGATCTAACAAATATACACCTCTTTTTTTTAAAGACTAAGGGCTTCTAGCCTTACTAAACCAAAGTTGGTACAGGTTCTTTACTATTCCAGACCAATTTCTATTCTATGTTTGATATTTTCTATGTAGGATTTTTTGGCTTGAGTAATATTTGTTTTCTGAGATAACATAGTGGAATGCAAACATAATTTCAACTCCACAAAACATTAATTAATGAAACTGTAATGCAGACTCCATATGAACAACAAAATCTGTCTTCAAACAAATTATAATAGCATAATGATAAATATTGTCTAAACAGATAAGAGCCACAGAAAATACCACAGTGTGATTATCCATTATTCAAACATCCCAAACTTAATATCAAGGATGTGTTTGCCATATGATACAAACCCTTGGTACAATTAATTCTTAGAAAGAACAAGTGATATTTTCTGTATTTAGGAATATTATAAAACATAGAATATTTATTTCATCATAGCGACCATCCGTAATCATTTGCACTTACAAGACTTTTTCTTTTGTGAAATATAAAAACCGTGGTATGAAATATTCTTATTTTAGTGACAATATTCACCATAACCTTTATCCCTATAAAGGTACTCCTGTAATCAATGGAGTTCTTTTTTGAATGCAATATAAACAAAGAAGAGTCAGACATGCTACAGTGTAAGATCTGTCCCTCATTTGGTCTTCAAAGGAATAGTTTAAGCAGCCTACTCAGAACAAACATCCCCAAAGGGATGAGTTTTGTTGAGTCATGAGCAGGATATGTCGTTTTCCCTCTGCTGTACTGGTAGAGGCAATGAACAACTGATCTTCTTTTTCTTCATGTCACTGTGCTTACAGATTTCTGTTGCTCAATATTCTCTTTTCCAGGCAAAAGAATTCCGGTGCATTCAGTCACGTCTTCCATACTATCTGTCTGCATTTTAATCTTTTAAAACATAATTTTCTGAATCTTTTCCAGTTCTACTATATTATTTTGAAATTAATGATCAGGCCTGCACTGAAGACAGGAACAACACGTATACATTCACAGTGGAATTACAAGGTTTTCTTACTCATTCACCAAAAATTTCTTAATAATTCTAACATTCCATTTTCATCTTTGTTCCAGAGGACTAAGCTTATAATTAAAAATGTTTTCATTTCCCCATCTTATCCTGTAGCATCCCACAGTCACTCATTTAACATGGAAGGACAGAAGGGTTTTTTGGGGGATAATTTGGGGGATTTTTTTGCCATGTACATTTTGTTAGCAATTAAGACAGAATATTGTATTTACGCTTAAATACAGTACTTTATATGTAAATATTATAAAACCTTTTAAATGCTCCAGGCCAAAAGATAAATCTTACTTTTTCTGGGAAGATTTTTTTCTTTTTTTCTTTTTTCTTTAAATAATAATTTTTTTTAAAAGAGAGGGCAAGAAGAAATTTCTGACCATATCAGAGAAAATTTAAAATGGCAAGGTCATATACAAGACAACGGAATAGACGAATATATTAACTATTTCACGTGTTTTGAGTTATGCACTTGTTACTGCAACACATTTTTTCCTACCTCTGATAAAGAGATGCCTTCAGTTAAGTATTAATTTGGTAGGTTTGCTTCAAAGAAAACGTGAATTTTCTCTCACTTTAAAAGTTATACTATTGTTTGGCCTAATTAGAAAACAAACCAAACAAAACCCACATGATTTTCAGGAACACACTTTCAAAATTACATGCATGCTTTCAAACATAATATTTTGAGCTGATGTTTCTACGTCTTTGTGAGAAAAAAACAGGAAATAGTGAACATTTAAGAAAACCTGTATAGTTTCACAATTTTAACTGAAGGAATCTTTTAAAATATGCGCATATTTTATGGAAGAATGCTATCTTTATTAATTTGCATGATATTTGAATATGAACCTGTGATAATTCAGCATTGGGTATCTAGATGAGGATAGGTATTTTATTAGAGCTCAGCAGTTTGTGTAATGTTACAATCATCCTGCTCCTACCAAAAGTAAATGAAAGATTAACAATTTTTTCTTTGCTTCCATATCATGTGAATAGTTTTCCTTTCCAGGAATATAGAGACATATAAAATAAAAGGAGGAGAAGGTGAATTGCTAAAATAAACTTCACGAATACTTCAACAGAATACCATTTCATTTCATCATATGGTAATTTGGGTTGGAATGGTAATTTATTCCAAATTCTTGCTTAAACAAAGACCAGCTATTAGGTCAGACAATGTTACTCAGGGCTTTCCCAGTACCTGTCTTTATATTTTGCTGTGCATGCTTACATCTGTCACAGGAACTGTCACCAGTTTCAAGGAAAATTCTCTTTTCTTCCCTTTTCTCATTTTTACAACAGGGTAGAAAAGAAATGAGACAACCATAATTAGGCACTCATTCTGTTTACGTCAGATTATTAAGGGTTTGATTCTTCCATGATGCAAAGCATATCATATCTTGATGAAGTCACTGATATGAGACACTACCTCTGGTGATAGTTCTCCAGACACCACACAAAGTAGATCAGTAACAGAGCAATTTCACTTCATATTGCAGAAAATGCACTGGAAGAGACATGAAATATCATAGATATCACATGATCTGAATAATCATATGCAAGTGGCTGGGGGGTGTTTTGCCCCCCCTTTTTTTTTTTCGAAGATGGCATGATGCTGACTGTAACAAACTAAACAGCTTGGGTGGTATCCTGAGGATTCCATTTTACTTGCCAGACTCCTGAAAATAAAAATGGGTTATTAATCCAATTTTACTTGGATTTTATGACCTTCAATTCCCAAATGCCATTTACAAACAGTGAAGAAAAAATGAGAGAATTTGATTCTATTTACTTATTATGTATTAACACATAGATAGTATAGAACATCAAGAAATGGTATTATCTTTCTAATTTTAAGATTTAAAATATATATGGTAAGTAAAAATGCATAAAACATATTAACTATTCACCAATTTCTGCCTGATATTTATATTTATTTTATCACCTCAACTTCCACAGTACAGATGCTCAGGTTTTGACATTGTGTCACTGCACTCAGAAAATGCAAATGACTGACTATTGTACATAATTTACCACACAGTAAGTATCTTGTAAGTCTATAAAAGCTTCGCTGCATCCCAAGTATTTGCACCTCAGGAGAATGGAGATATATTTCCCATCAAGTATTCCCTAAAGAGTGTGAAAAACAATACCAGCAGAACCACTGATAATGAAAGATGACCTGTTCATTTTCATTACTTCAGTATATCCAAAAATTAATGTCTTGTATATAAACCTACAGACTTTCACCTGCAGCCTGCTACTAACCTGAACTGCCTAAGAGCAAATAAAATCATGGAAGAATATTAATGTGTTCAACTCACCTAATTCTTCAACTATATCTATTTTCACTGGTTTCATCTGACTGGTGCTCTCCTTGATATCAAATCAACAATGAGAAGCTGAAAATTATCATCTAATTGAAGGAAGAAAAATTATTGAGGACAATGCAGATCTTTNTCCTATGAAGACAGGCTGAGAGAGCTGTGCTGTTCAGCCTGAAGAGAAAGCTTTAGGGAGACCTTAGAGCAGCCTTCCAGTAAAAAGGGGGCCTACAAGCAAGATGGACACAGACTATTTACAGGGGCATGAAGTGACAGGAGCAGAGAGAATGCCTTTAAACTGAAAGAGG
>VWZW01002447.1:474574-540732 GCA_013397115.1 Edolisoma coerulescens
TTTTTTTTTTTTTTTTTGTGTTTTTTTTTTTTTTTTTTTTTTTTGGGGGGGGGGGGGGGGGGGGGGTGTTGTTTGTTTGTTGTTTTTTGATTTAATAACTCAATGAAAGTATTTGAATTCTTTTAAGATTCAAAAAATGTCTAGAATAATTTCTGATGGTAAAATATATACTCCTTGCAGGAATGGAAAAAAAATGTCATGAAATGCAAGTATTTTCTAGGAATGGAATTTAAATTTTGAAAAGCTGAAAATATTTAAAGGAATGAAAACTGCTGGTTTGTTTGTTTGTTTCTTTGTTTTTTAATACACAGCTGAAATTATGTAATAGCTGTTCTAAGGACCAGATAATTTACTTTCTTATTTAGTAGTTACAAGATGTCTCTTCTGGTAGCCTGAAAAGGTTAGATTTGTTTTTAGTGCAATGTTTGTTTGAGGAAAAAATGAACTTCATATAAGGTAACTAGTTCCTTGTTGATTTCAAATTGCATCATATGTAAAATATGAATAAAACTATTTCTTTGTTACCTGGATTTTTCTGCTAATATTTCACATATTATTTAAGTTTATTTAAAACACATTAAAAAAAAAAAAAAAATCCTGAGCCTGAATGTATATGAGATTAAAAGATTCGGGATATTCATCTAGACTGAAGTGCATTCAAATGTCAGCACTACTTTTATGGAGAAATTGCGTCATACCGAAGATGTTTTGTGCTCTTCACAGAAATTAACAATTTTCTTTCTTGGCAATGTTTAATGCAACTAGAAGAACAAATAAACAGTTTGGGAGTAAAGCAAATTCTCGCCCTGCCTCAAGAAGGGCATACATTTTCGACAGAATACTTCATTAGATAAAATACTTTTTTTCTGGAACTTGTTCATGTATTTAACAAATAAATGACATTATATGTACGTATACAAATACTACCAGCGAGCTAACCAAATTTTATCCTTTGTTCAATTGTTACCAAAATGTAATGTCTGGAATTCATTATGTTCTTCTTTCATGTGAGTTTTTGTATCTTAGACAATAGAAGACTAGCATGTCAAATTTACTAAAGAGGAAGCTAGAGAAATCCACAGAGTTTTCTATGACTTGAGTGAGTGTGTTTGACCTACATTTCCTAAGAAACAAAGAAACACAAAATTCATACTAAAACAAATAGGTGTTTTTAATTCTTTAGTCTCTGTTCACCTTGGAAAGCATATGAATAACAGATGGGTGAAAATGTCTTTTAAGTTTCAATTCTAATTTTTACTAGGGATATACACAGCAAAAAATTGTGGCTATTTTTTCACTTTACACCCTGATTACACCCTGATGAAATTATTCACATTATACCTGAACTAATCCACTATACTAATTTTCATCTCCTTAAAATGACTTTGGCACCAACAGAATGACTACCACACTCTAATTTCAAGGTGAGATACTGTAATGACAATGAAATAAATGTTCTCACACCATGAAAATGCTTTCACAAAATCCTAATTTGTAATTGCATTGAATCTTGTGCTTAAATGACATATGCTGAGACACAGTAATAAAAAAAATAATTTAATTTTAGTCATAAATCATTAGTGATGCTTCATATTAAATTAAAATGCAAATCAAGTTTTACAGTAACAATAAAAAAATTTCAAAATGCTTCAGAAAAAAAACTAAAATCCTGATAAACCCTTTATAAAATAGTAAAAATTCCAGCCTGTTCAAGATACTTATAACAGTAGGCTAATCAAGCAACTCATAGGAAACAAAAGATATTATCCAGAGGTAAATTCTAATCCATAGAATGGATAAATGAACACTGCAGTCTGAAACAACATGTGGCTACAAGAGCAATGATATGGGGTTTTTTAAGACTATTTCATAATACTAAGTACAAGTTCCACCCCTCTTATTCTATTTTCTATATATTTCAACCCACTGACTAGAAAAAGAGCAATTAAATATGAAAGTGTCTTTTTTTAGAATAGGAAACAAAAAAAATTTTTTTTTTCTTTGTATTTTCTGCAATATTAATGATCCCTTAATGCTCATTGCACACTCTAATGACTATGCTGTATATCCAGTACACAGAAGGAATAAACTGGAAATACTATGTGATCTCTTATGACATTAAGAGAAAGATGTCCTACAAAGAAATTCAACCTCTACGAAAGTATACATCATGTAAAATATAATGTAAGTCAGTTTCAGAACAGCTCTTGATTCGCTGTTTATTGTTTATTGTTACACTCCTTCAATAGCATCTTAAGTCTCAGAAAAATCGTACAGTTCCATTTATTTTATTGAAAGTTTGAAACATGTCTAATTTTCCCATCAAAACTGTCACATCCAGAAGTCGTTCTTTTATAATGACACAAAATAATTTTGAAATGTATACTTCTCACACATGAGATTCTTTCACACATTTCTATTAGCAGCAGTTCTCAATCAGTCAGTAGCATGAAAGAAGAAATCCTTTCCATCTAATTGAATACACATGGCTAAATACCATGACACAGCTTCATACACACTGATTAAACTACTTCTATCTTAATGGCAGCAAGCCAATCCCTCTGAACAGACAAAAAACCCACGAGAGGCTACAGAGTCTGCTTCTGAATAGTACTTAAAATACACAACTTTTCTGACTGCGGTAAGGAATAGAAAGAAATTGAAGAAGAAAACTGTTTCACAGTGAAGTTTCCCCAGAATAAATACCTTCTTAATAGATGTGCCATACCCTTCCTGAGAGATATTTACAGTGCCAAGCACACCCAGTTTCAGCTTTCTGTTTCTGCTTTTCCCTAAGGAATTGCCTGTTGAATTCAAAACCGCTATGGTCTTTCCTAAGGCTAGGACTGTAACTCTGCCATTATTCAGACAATATTCCTAAATGTAAATGGACAATCAACTACAAGGACAAATACTGGAGTTAAAGGAGATATTTATGTGATTGATGACAAGCACAAAGTTGGATGATAATTCTTGTAGGTGGTGTGTAACAACTTCTTTTTTGTATCTTTTTTTTCACTGACTCCAAAGTATTATTATTATCTATGTAGAAGAAAGCAAAATAGAAAAAGAAATTTATCTAGATTCAAAATTATCTTTATATTTAAGATCAGAAATATCTGGATATATTAATATTCACAGAAGGAAATGCATGAAGCCTCTATAGCAATACTAACCTGCCATGACTGTCAAAACTTAAAAAATTCAAAAATATGTAAATTAAGGAAGAACAACCAATTTTTCAGATTCTTCCTGAGAATGTAAAATACTTTAGTGTTCTTTCTCAGGTTTTTCTTGACTACTGTGAGAATGAGAGAGTGAGCGAGAGGAAAAGAAAGGGATGGAGTGGGACAAGGCGAAGAAGAGGGAGAGGTAATTAGTTTCTTGAAAAAGACAAGCAACAGAAGTAGTTTGGAAAATGAATTTGACTTTAGAAATATGAACATTGTGTAGCCTTCTAATCAGTCTATGCGTTTATATTTTCAAGGAGTATGTAAGAGGATTTTAGTCTTGAGCATCCAGTTGACCCTACCAAGGATCCTAAAAATTGCTAGCTACTCATCATGTGTGCATGTATATGGCAAAGGAATCTTCCAACTATTGACTGAATTCTGACGAAAAGAAAAAGGAGTAATAAGAACTGCATTCTTCATCCTACCAAGGGAACAAATTGCACCTGCAATGGGAAAAAGGGCTAACATAACATGTAATGAAAGACAAAAACCCGAAAAGTAGCTCTCAATGTTGTGTTAATTATCGTAAAAACCACATAACTTGCTGCTCATTTATACCCTGTGAATGAGTGTCATCACTCAAGAACGTCGAATAAGTAAGTGGGGTATTTAGGGCTTATATGCAACTGGTACCAGTGCCCTAATGATTTGAAGAAACTCCATGCTGAAATGAGCAGCACTTTTGCTGTTTGAGATACAGACTCTCAGAGGGATTTACCAGGTAATATAAATTTGTCAAAAAAACCCACAAATAGAAAAAAAAAAAGTAAAAAACAAATCAAGAACAAATATTTTGAACTATCTCTAAAAGAAAAGGTGACCCTGTTTCTGCTGAAAACTATTAAAAATAAAAAAGGTATTCTGAGCCATGTTCATGTGCTGCAATTTCTCATTTTTATGTTCTCTATCTTTACACCAAATTAAACTCTACTTTTATAAGGAAAAACCAGGAAATGTTTGATTACGATATCTAACACAGCCAATATGCTTGTACAACAGTAAAAATCTTGGCTTACACCATGTAAAAATCCTCTATTTGAGGATTTTCTGAGATATTCCCTCAATATTTGTGAACGCTGGTTTTATACATTGCAAGTAATTTATTGTATCTAATCAAGGTATTTGATACGTTTGCTGTCATTGAGAGGAAAACATTCCTCTGCAATTTTTTCTCTTACTAACAGTTCTGTGATTTTCATTTCCATGTTGTGTTTTAAATGTAATGAATTATTTTCTCTAGTAATAATTTTTTTTGTTTCAGTTATTACAGCATTTAGTATGTTATTTGTTGCATCAGTAACATTATAAAGGAGAAAACGCCACAGTACATTAAAAGCACATTAACATATAGATTAAAAACAATTTAGTCTTTCCAAAAAGTGCGTAATGTGCATTTATTCACAGCTACATACTTTCAGCTAGCAGAAAATTTAGCAAGACTATAAAGCTAAACTGAACAAGTAACCTATGAGGTGTTTCACAGAACTTTTCATCATAAACTGTTTCTTAGAGCCATTAAGTTCCTCACCTGAGCACAGTCATTATTTTACTAACTTTGTAAACACTAATATATAATGGTTTGGAAAAACTGGAATTAAAAACTCCATATTTGTATCTTTAGCATTTTCTTTTTGCAAAGTTACTACTATGAGTAGTTCAATATTTACTTGAATTCAGGCTGTACAGGCAGATAAGATTTTTTTTTCCTAAATACCTTCGTATAATACATAACTTAAAACTTCTATAATAAAAACTGCTGAGAATAACATGTTGAACACTTCATCTCCCAAAGCAATCATATTTGTTTTGTGGATATAAAATAAAATAATGCCTTTTTAGAAACACAGAGTGAGTTGGACAAGAGGAATAATTACAATTTGATAGGATCCATTATCTGCGAAGGCCTATATTACTTAATTTTCTTCAGGCTTTCTCTCTTGTGCACAAAAATTTCAAGGAGAAATACAAAAATAAAACCTTCTGTTGCTACAGTATATTTTTGTATATTAGCACATGATCCAACTAAGTATTAGGCTAGTGTGGTTGAAGCACTTATTGATACACACATCTGACTGTGCTAGAATTGACTCATTTATTAGTCTCAGCTTGCAGACACTTAGGCAATCATGCACAGTTTCCTGACTTGAGTTTATATATTGATTTCATGTGAACAATATTATTAATGCTAGGGCCCCATGAGTCAGAAAGGCAAGTCACAAGCAATGATGTCATATCATTTCCACACCAATAATCTTAATCAAATAATCCCTAATGTGTTTAAATCTCTCTTCAAAAGAGAAAAGCCTTTGTTTATTTTGTTTTGCTAAGTATAAAAAGAAAGGGAAACTACTCTCAAAAGAGGCTATGCAGGCGAGTGCATGCAAAACTACCTCAAGAAATTAAATCACACCCAAGTGAGGATCCCACAGAAACTTTACAAAAAGTGCAGTGATATATCTGAACAAGATCATAAAAAACCCAACAGAAATAAAAAAATTAGATGAAGATTTCATCAGTTCCTGGAAACAGGATAACTAAAAAACCCCAAAGAACTAGACAGAAAAATATTTAATACCTGCTTTCCTACTCTTAGAATAGAAAGAACAGAAAGAATAGAAAGAATAGATCAGCAGATGTCCAAATAAAATGCTTAATTGTACAGACTAGATACAAATAAGCATAGCTGAAGGTTCTATCACTTTGATGAAGTTCTGACTGTGTACCTGTTTGCACCCTGGTGCATGTAAATATGAAGTTCTCCCCATATTTTCCACTGGTTTTGAACGGTTTCTGGAACCGTAGGGTGTTAATGGTTCCAGTATATCACAGTAAACCTAAGTAAATTCCTGGTGTGAACCATGTATCATAGGCCAAAATATTTTTCCTCGTGCTATAAAAATAAGTAAAAAGAAGCTGTATCAGTGTTTATGTCCCAAAGGCATCTAGCAGAATGAGGAAGATAGTACAGAATTGGATGGCGTTTACATTAGATCAATCTTACCAGGGAAAAAAAAAGAAAAAAGAAGAAAAAAAAAAAGGAAAAAACAAACAAACAACCCCCTCCAACCAAAACAAAAACCAAAACAAAACAAAAACCAAAACCAAAACCAAAACCAAAACCAAATAAAAACCCCACAAAACCCAAAAAAACCAAACCAAACAACAACAAAAACCCCAAACAACAACAACAGCAGCAACAACAACAATAACAAAGCCTTAAAGGTTCCTCCAAATGATCAGCTCTCTGCTGCTCCTGATTGGTCCATCATTCTTATTGCCTTAATATGCAGTGCTAACTACTTTTGTTAATAATACAATATATATAATAATAATACGCTATTCTTCACAATTTTTTGTTTTGGGGTGGGCGATTTCTCATTTTTTTGGGGGAGTGTGTCTGTGTGTGTGTGTGTATGTGTACAACAAAATTAATTTACACCTTTTCTATGTTTTTGGTCTCCCAATATTAATTACAAACTATTAAGTAAATATCGTATCAAGACTAACCTTCAAAGAAGGGTTGATCTAACATAAACCTTCCTCCTTATTTTCCTCTTTCACAAGTCAGAGAAAAAAATTCTTTAGTCAGTTTCTTGAATTAATTTGAATGCAGATCTTTTGCTTCTTTCCTGTGAGGGTCACCAAGACCTTCCTGTGAGGTCATCCAAAGAGGTTGAAGAGTGTCCTTTCCTGGAGGTATTCAAAAGACATCTGGACACAATCTTCAATAACGTTTTCTAGGGGACTCTGCTCGAGTAGGGAGATTGGACTAGATGGCCTCCAGTGGACCTTTCAAACTTTAATCATTCTGAGATTCTGATTTCAGTGATTAATGAGTTGTGAAAACAAAAGAAAGGTTAAAAGAATGCTTTTTTTATTTATCAATACTTTGTTATATAGAGCTACAATTTGCACTGCAGTATAGAAAAGAAATATATACAATGAAAGAAATCAATTTTGATGACAGGTTAGTTTAATAGAGTGTGCATTACTATAGGTGATAAAGAATTTGAAAATGAGAATACGGATCTGCAATCCATCTCCTGTTCATTTTATCTGACTATTCTTTGCCTATGATGGAGGAAAATACCATACTTATATTCTCATGAATAGGAAATCCATAAAAAAATTTACACACTTCCTTAGCATTTTTTAGAACATAGGAATAAAAAGCCCAAAACAACCTGACAACAAACAAAAAAATCCACAACCAACCTAACAAACTCTCCGAACAAACAAACAAAAACCCCCAGACAAGCAAAAAAACCCACCCAAATCACATACAAACAAACAAAAATATATTACTTATCACGTACAATGTGACTCAGTCCAGTAAGGTAGGAGGAGATATGGACATGAACAGAGAAGACATTTCTTGATTAATTAACAGATCTACAGAAGAGGAATTTATGGAGGCAAGGAGTAGATTTTAATACTCTGTCAGTGGAGAATCAGAAACCATGAAAATTTTACTTCAGCCTACATACAGGGCTTTGTAGCAATGCTTTGTCACTGACATTCAAATTTTAACATTTTGCTGAAACTACCATGTCGGGGCAATGAAACAGAGTAAGCAGCTCTGGCCAAGTATTTTCCATTGTGTCTAATAACACAAGAATAGCATTGGAGTTTGAGCAGACAATTGGCTTTGGACAGACACTCGGTAAAGCAAGAAATGCAACTGTCAAAAACATTTTTCTTTCCACTTAGAGTAAATTTTTACTTCCCAATTTAAATGCTATCTCTGCCTTGTCCATTCCACTACCTTGATGATGTTCTTCATTGAACCAGTGCTTTCCATCAGATATGTTGGCTGTCTAGAAGTTTGTAGCAAAGAGGGATGTGGTTTTATATATGGTCTTGTATATGTCCACTTGTCATCCTTTCTTCACATCATGTTAACAGTAAAACTAACCCTAGGTGCAATTCTATCATGCAAGAAACAGAACCAGAATGGAGTTAGTATTCTTATCATTCAAATTGCATTAAAAAGGTAAGGAAAAATCCAATCTGCCTGTTTCTCATACTACAAAGGTTGAAGAACTAAAAGAAGGTATATGAGGAACAGAGGAAAACATTTACATGCAGCAGGATGTAAAAAAATCTATATATATGCTCAAGACAATAGTCAGTCAAGAAAAAAATGAAAGTAATTTGTGGTCTCAAACGAAAAAAAAAATCTTGTTAAAGTTAAGTGAAGAAAAAGTTCAAATTCACATATGGAAAGTATGGACTAAATGACACACATAAAAAGAAAACATTACTGTGGTCAAACACCCTTAAGAAACAAAGAAAGAAAGTGGATTATGGGCTTGAGTCCACTAGTCGGATTTTTGGNTAAATATAAATGTAAATATGTATTTTGCAGTTTAGGTAGAGTTCCTGAAAAGAAACAGAAATAATCCAAAGTTGTTCTTTTATTTCAGTTTAAATCAAATTATTATAACTGATGAAAAAGAAAGCTTTGTGCAAAGCCTTACGGTTAAATATCAGGGATCAAAAAACTTTGATCTCCTACTGGATTTGAAGATCTAGGCATAATAAAATGCCTATATATATTAACCTTGGAAATATAAGACAAAATTTAACAGCTCATCTTCAGCAAAGATTACAAAACCATAAACTTGGGTCCACTCCTGTTATTCATAACAGCTCACAGTCTGCTTTTCATAAAGTATTAATAAATCTGACAACTCAAACGGCTTCAATGTAAAATATTTTCAAAATGAAAAAAGAAAGCATAATTCGCTTTCTTCAGAATTGCAAGTTCCTGTTCAAGCCTGATACTTCTCAAAGAGATGAAAAGTAGAATGCAAATCCTTTTAAGCATATTTTTATTTCCCAGAATCATAACCTCACTTCTGCATAGATGCTGATAAACAAATTTGCTTCTTTTTTTAAACCATTTTGAGCAGGCTTTTCAATTGAACATATTATTTAAAAATAATAGGAGAGAAATGTTCCTAACAGTAAGACAGATATTTGTTGTTACCATGAATGAACTGAAAGGAAATAGCTAAACAAATGTCAAGCTATGACAGTTCTCCTAGTAATTTTTAAGATTCCTTAAACATCTGTCTTACTGTTAATAGACTCGTCTTACAGCTACATGTCATCAGTTTTATGTGGTGATCATCGGTTTTTGAAAAAAACCAAAAAAGCCTATGTGAACTATCCATGGATTTTTACTAAATGTATTTGAAGTTTTGTCCATTTAAATCCTTGTTCACAAACAAATAGACTGACCCATATACAGACCTGAAGAAAAGTCATAAATCCACATTAATATTTCAAGAAAACACAAAAGAGCAGTTCATAATTCTTCATGTGCGCATTTTTCTATATAACAGAGGGCTTTGTACTTTGTTTTGATAGCTAAGGGTGTAAGACCAATAATAGAGGGTTCATAAAAGACAGTGTTCAACATTGTTGAAGATAATACACAAACACAAATCACAGGCTCTTTTTGAGGCTGAACAATCAACAGGCAATAGAGCTGTTTTTCTTATGTCAAAACTTATCTTCTGAACATATGTCTGTCCCTTGTTCCCTCTCACTATTGAAAGATATTATTGTCCATGAGACCTTTCCATCAAAACAAGGGCTAAATTAATGAAGACTAGACAGATTTCCATATTATTACAAGCTGGCCAGAAACTCTTGTTTTCCAGAAGTCTGTTTCAAATAAATGTATTTCCAGTTACGACATCTGAGCATAAAATTCCTCCTAACTATTTGTCTGGTATCACAGTATTGCTATTATCACAGGCCAAAATCCAATATGGTAACTTATACCGAGAACAGCTTTTAACAAGAAAATGTTGTTACCAATACCTTCTGTATTCTAACATTTTTATAATAGTAAGTTTAGGTTTTCAAGATAGCTTATTTTTATTTCAAAAGGCAAACTATTTAAAGATAAAGAAAAGAACCATTAATATGAAACCAAACTAGTACAGCTTCCTAGAATTAATTTAGGAATAAATATATATTGATGCTGTTTCCAAGAAAGATTATGACAGGAGGTACACTCTTACAAAGATCATTTGTTCTGGGGTACTCAGGCCCCTGAGCTGGAAGGCAGAGATGAGGAGAGGAATGATGGGCCCAAAACGAAACGGGAAATAGTCACCTGCTACACCACTTCATCACCCACAGGTCTACCAAGCCAGATGGAACTCACCCACAGGTACTGGGGGAGCTGGCAGGAGTGCTTACAAAGAAACTTCCAATCATTTATCGTCAGTCCTGGTTAATCGGAGAGGTCTCAGGTGATTCACAGTTAGCAAATGTGACCCCCATCTCAAAGAAGGCCCAGTAAGAAGATCCAGGTCAGCCTGACCTTGGAGCTGGTGAAGGTCATGGAGCAGATCCTCTTGAGTGCCATCGTGTAACATGTGCAGGACAACCAGGGGATCAGACCAGAAAGCTTGGCTTTGTGAAAGGCTGGCCCTGATTGACTAACCTGATCTCCTTGTATGACAGGGTGGCCCACTTATTAGATGAGGGTGAGTCTGTGGATGTTGTCTACCTAACTTCAGTAAGTAAAGCCTTTGACATCCTTTCCCATAGCATTTTCTGGAGAAATTGCCTCCTCATATCTTGGTTAGGTGTAGTCTCCCAGGTAAGAAGCAACAGGACAAGAGGAAATGGCATCAGGTTGTGCCATGGGAGGTTCAGATGGGATCTTAGGAAAAATTTCTTCACCAAAACTGTTGTCAGACTCTGGAACAGGCTGCCCAGGGAACTGGTTGAGTCACCATCCCTGGAGGTCTTTAAAAGGTGCATACATGCGGTGCCCAGTGAAGTGGTGCTCTTGGCAGTCTCTGGTTTATGGTTAGGCTCAATGTTCTTAGAGGTGTTTTCAAACCAAAATTATAGATTCTATGACTCTATAAATGTTGAAAAGAACTAAGGGGTAAAATATTGAATTGGTTACTCAGGAACATTTACTTACTCTGTATATGAGAATAAGGTGTTCTTGTCTGGCAGCCAGACACCACGGGTAGTTGTACTCTTTTCCAGATTTACTCTTTCCCTAAAGACATTATTTGCACAGGCATAATGGCTCAATACAGGGTTCTCAAACAACCACTTACTGTTAAGGTTTAGTAATATCATGGTCAGTGACAGAATAGAGACAAGAGCTATATAGAGATCTCTAGTTTTAGACAGAAGCAATTTTTTTTTCCAGTTAACATTCTCCATTTTTGTCATGTTAGCAACAGAGACAATTTATTATAAACTATGTTAAAGTATATGAATTACCGATATTACTTCACAGGTATCTTCAGGAATGGTGATATTTTCTGGGAAATGTTGTTATTCTGTCCCAGATTCAAGATTTCCACCTTTACATATTCCACTAAGTCTAATTTAAAGGTCCTGTCAAAGGAGAAACAGAGACACATGGATACATGAAGACACTGTTTCAGACCCCGGTAAGATTAGATATGTATTTTCGTTTCACTAAGTTGCTAATTTTAGTTCTTTACTGCTCTACTATTGATGAACAATTACATTGTGGGACAATTGAGTTTACCATGGCAATATTTTCAGTCTGAGAAACATTAAGGAAAAAACTGCTGTCCTGAATCTGAAATTCTTTCGATTCTCACCACCCACTGTGTGCCAGAATGTGATGAAGATTGATAGACAGCCAGGAAGAGAATGCTTGCAGAATGCTTGCAATTTTCAGCAATGCAAAGAAGAGAGGGAAAATTTTTGCTGTTCAGATCACCACAAATCCCTCTTTCTACAACTCTCACTGCCCTGAGTAGAACATTGCACCTGCTCAAATTCAAAAGAAAACTTTTATAACTCCATAAGCTAAATTAGAGAAGGAAACTATGCAGAAAGAAAAATCTCTGACATTTAACAGGAAAAAATGGTCCCCCCCCAAAAAAGCAACATAACTGACCACTTCCTTTGCTCATTCTCCAGTATACTAAAATAACAACTTTCCATAAGAGAGTCTAAGTAGTGACGACATCATAAAACCAATCTGATCACATAGTCGTGTAGTAAATCAAGCCACACAGTTTTATAGATTAATCTAAACTCCAGATATGCAACTCCTCATCTCTTACCTGTGATTTGCTTCAGTCTGGTTCTAGAAAAAGCAATACAAAATTAAGATATGAAGAAGAGCTTAAATGGGTGAATTTTCAAGTGGAAGATTCCAAATTTTCTCAGAGTCAACTTTCATGAGTACGACAACATAGACTCAGCCTTAAAAAAGCAAAACCTGAAGAAGTTATGTGTGTCCAGTGCTAATTAAATACATTCTAGGCAAAATACCTTAGAATCAAAGTGTAAAATCCTGCAAGAAGAGTCTGCCCAACTTGTTGATTTTGCTGGGTGAAAAAGAATGAAAAATACCCACTTTAAATCTCAGTCTTTCCCCCATGTTAAGTAAAGCCTGTCTTTGGGTCTCTCATTTTAAAATTCAAATCAATTCAGGCTCTTACTGGGTCCTAACTTTGAGCAAGCATATTCTTGTAAACTCATCACATAAATTCACCACTTTAATTGCGTGTACATTATCAATTCATTAAATCTTGACAAAAAATTGCACTTGACAATTTTCCTTTAGACATTTGTGTGATGACTGGTATTGGCTAAGACTACTGTGTCTTAATAATCTTCTGGTGTCTTAATAATATCCTTCTGTAGCTTTATACATGCCTCTGTGTGCTTTTGGGGATTCATTCACCCAAGGGGAAAAAAAAAAGATAACTCTTTTGTTTTCACAAATAAGCAAAGAGTTTGAAGCACAGTAAGTTTTCACTTTCTCTCACTTCTCAAAATAAATTATTGTGTATTTATCTAGGGACCAGAGGTGAAGTCTGACCTTTCTACTTTTCTTTTTATGTCCACCACATATAACAATACAATAGCAAAAACACTAGGATCAAACACATATTAAATCATAATCAGCAACAACTGACGACATGTTCAATGCTAAAACTCTTTTGGACATATCTGATAAATTTTGCATTGCACTGATTAAAATTTTCAAGGTCGTTTGTCATTGCAGATTTGAATTGTGAGAGACCAAAGTGAGTTACGGTTAATGGCTCTTAACAGGAATAAATGCCCAAATATTTCTGACTGGAGGTGAATAACGCATTCTAAGTTTTGAAAGATGGCGTTGTTTGAAAGGGTAATATAGTGTATGTTTGACTATGATGAACAGATTCATAAAAGTAACTGACACAGCTGTTAAAACTTGCCACACCAAGGCTAATATAGATATATGTATCTCTTTGTGGCAAAACAATCAGTTAAATCAGCAAAACCATGCATAAAAGCCAAAAAATACTTTTCCACTCTTTTTCTATTTTCCAATCACTAAAAAATGGAAAATAATTCGTACTGCTTGCCCTCAGTGAACTTGTGCTAACGTACATCACCTTCACCTGTAGTTATGTCAATGACCTTAGGTGCCTAGGTAATCTGCACTGTATTAGATGTTAGTATTTATTACCATGGTACTCCTGGGCATGAATGATTTTATTTTTTTAAAAAAACCTAATGATTTAAAATTTGTTATAAGAGGTTTCAATGTTGAAAAAAAAAATCATTTTTTGATTTTTCATTAGAAAATTTTCTCATACAGAGTTGTTTTATTTTTCTCAGATGTTTGGCTAGAATTGCATAATGCTTCATAAACATGTGAAAGAATAACCAAGTAACTGTTTTGAATATTTCATAGTATAGAGCAAAAGATTTTTCTCTCCATAAACTAACTGCCTCTTTCTCCATATGATGCCTTGAAGGCAGAGCCTCTGTTTAGAATATGTTTGTCTGAATGTTTTTATGAATGTTGGCAGCTTTTTATGATTTCTCAGTAACTGGAAACATCTGACCATTCACAAAGCTGAGGTTTTCTAATAGGACACTGTTAGCTAAACTGGATAGACTTTGTTTTTCTTCACAGAGGGCCAGGATTCACTTACCAAAGGGGTAAGGGGAAGGAGGAAGAGACTGTTTTGCTTGTATTATATCTTTTTATTTTGTTTTTGCAGATGGCATCCTGCCATGGAACTAATGTGAATTAAGCTCAGAATTAAGCTTCTCATCCACAGTTTTCCTTGAAGGTAGTTGAGACATTAGGTCACCCACAAACCAGCCTAGACTCAGACTAAGAATATTGTATAGTATCTTTTGTGAGACCAAATCATAATGCAGCGACACAGTCTTCCCATAAGTACAACAGCTAAAATGATCATAGAATCAGAGTCATAGAATGGTGTTGGGTTGGAAGGGACCTTCAAGATCATCTAGTTCTTGATATGCGCAGGGCTGCCAATGACTAGATCAGGTTGCTCAGGGCCCCATCCAGCCTGCCCTTGAACATATCTAGGGATAGGGCACCCACAACCTCTCTGAGCAACTAAGAGAGTTATAGATAAAAAAATACCTGAAAGTCTTTGAAAAAATATATTGTCCACTAATACCACACAGCCTCTCAAAGACTTTGCAAAAATAAAGTAAAAACTAATCTATGAAATCACTAAATATAAGAAGTTACCAAACAGATATATAACTACTCTACCTCTCCTTCAAGTAAAAATGTCTTCATTGCTTTCTCCAGGCCCACGACTTTTCCAAGGCAAGCCAACTTCTACTACCCTATTTTCTGTTCTTTATTCATCTTAGTAATCTTAAGAAAAGAGGATGTGTTGGGAAACAGAAATTCCCAAAACACATAACAAGCCTAATACAGTAAGCATAATGCAGAAAACATGCCTCTAAAGAAAGGTTGGTATCAATATGTTTCCATAACTGAATGGAAGGCTCAGCAAGAATAAGAACACTGGGTTTTTAACATAGTGAGTATAGATCTACATTTCAATGAATGATCTGATGTGGCCAAAGTTTATCACCTCAAACAGAACAATATGGATAAATCAATTTAGCTTTCTTAAGAGGTCAGAAGTGATAAGAAAAAAAATACAAAATAACAACATTTCAAAAAAGTGCTTAACTTAGACAATTTTAGTCAATAGCACCAATTTTTTTCTCAGCATGCTTTGCATACTTCAGCTATTAAAAACCCAAACAAACCTACTAAGTCTATTGAATTAGAAACTGAGTTACTCTTCTTCTATTGACATTATTTTACCTGTTTCATACTTCTAGATGCTGCATTTGCCATGTGATTAAGTTGCTTGGAAATCAATTAATAATAAATTATAAAGGACAGTGCATATACATCAGCAGTTTCCGNATACTACTAACATTTCCCATGTTTATGTAAATAACATAGAAGTTTAGGGAAAAGACTTTACGATTAACATTCCTTTAAAATCAAATCAAATCTGAATGGTAGTATTAATGTGCACTACACGCTCTGCAATTTAGCAAGCAAGGATCAATTACACCATTGTAATCTTTACAGATTTATCTCAGTAATATAAGGACAAGTAAAG
Source organism: Edolisoma coerulescens (assembly GCA_013397115.1). Lineage (NCBI taxonomy): Eukaryota > Metazoa > Chordata > Aves > Passeriformes > Campephagidae > Edolisoma > Edolisoma coerulescens. The sequence goes on from VWZW01002447.1 coordinate 490,245, forward strand.
TCCTTTCTGTTAACACCAAGATTTTAATAAAGAAACTAAATGGATTTTTTTTCTCATCAAAATGTAGCTTATAGCATCTTTCACTTAAAATATTACATGTAGTCAATATGAACAAAAGGTATCAATGTCCAAACTGAAGACATCAGACAATCAATATGTTGTGTACTACAACGGAAAACAGTGAGGGAACAGACCATGTATTGACAACTGAAACAGCATGGTTGTTTCATTTTCTGTCCACAGAGAGATCTTCCAGGACTTCAATAATGGTATTATCAGAAAAATCAGGCAGGGAACAAGAGGACAAAGAATAAATTATTTTTGCATCACCCAGTAAAGTGCAGTCTATCTTCTCCAGTCCCACTAATGTTTGTCCTTCCTCTTTCAGTTTTATTTCTTAATTCACCTCCCTCTATACTAGATACAATCTAGTAAAATATCTTCTTTAAAATAGAGTTGAACATTTTCCCATTAAGTATTGTGGATAGTTACATATTACTTTTTACAGTGTTGCATCCACATCAAAGTTGCAAGTAGTTTAAGATACTGAGTAACTACATATTTGCAAAATTTTAATTATACTAGCACCTAGACAGGAAGTGATGTATTCAACCTTAGCCCACAAACCATGAATACAAAACAGATCTTCTCATTAACAGTCACATACCTCTCACAGTAGAACACAGCTCCTTACTCAAGAAATTTTTCATATTTCAGTTTTCACTCCATCATGTAACTACTGTGATTCTTTAACAAAATGCAGAAAACTGAGGAAAGGGAAGATGGTAATTAACTTACCAAAATGGTTATTTTTAATGTAATCCATTTGATATTTGAAATAATTGTGGTTCACATAAGAGCAACCTGTCAACAAGGCTTAAGAAGATGTATTTCTAGAAGTGTATAAATCTGTAACAAAGGTAAATTAATAGCTCACAAATACGAAGAAAAATTCCATGCCAACTGCAGTTTTTATCCACGACTAGATACTAACACCACCTAGTTCTTAATATTCCATAAAGAACATAGAAGCCCTTAACTAAGGGCTTAGCACAAGTACCTACAACTAACAGACACGGATTCAGGATATTATGCCATTAAGTTACTATCATTTGTCCTAAAACGTTCCTGTCAGTGACCCTAATAAATAACAATGAATGTTGGGGTTATAGGAAAAATCTACACAGCCAGATAGTTAAAAAGGATGATTATTGCAAATGCCATGGAATCCTGTAAGAAATTCTCTGATGTCTGCTGCTACATAGAATGTGATAGTAAGACTGACAAATATATATAGAATCCATGACCTGTCTACTAACCCAAATAAAACTTTATCTAACAGGTAAAAATAAAATTCAGATGTTTCCATTGAAAATTATGGAAGTTACTGAAGTGTACCCAAAAAAAGTCTCTATGTTCAATTCCCGTTCAAACATGTGAGCTTCACACAGGGAAATCCGCTGAAAAACTTGCAGATAAATTAACAGATATAGGAAATAAAAACTTTTGGTAACCCTTTGTTTAAGATAAGTTAAACGCTGTAAGTTAGAATGTTTCATGAAACTTTTCTAGTACTTTGACTCAGTTCTGAAGATCAGAAAACCATGAAATTCCAGCTAGCATCTTCTCAGATAACTATACAGAAAAATAGAGGAAAGGTCTCCTTGGGGCACATTAAGGTAGTTCTTGTCAGTGAAATTTTAATTAGGGCTACTTGACCTTGAAAAAATAAGTCAATTTAAGAAGTGGGAAAGAATAAGGTATTCACTGAATTTTCAAAGTATAGAACTGATCACAACAAAATCTTTACTAGATATGAATAGTGTTGCTATAGTGGCTGAATCACTTATTTAAAACACACTAAAATATTCCTTACACAGTTTAAATCTAGCAGGTCTTATACAAGAGATGAAATATGCAATAAGGTTCATTCAAACCTACTTACCAATGACCTTTAAAACAAGTGGTAGCAAATGTCACTGTCTGGAAACAGAAAATGTAGATTTAAATGGATTAAACACCAGACTACTAGAGGATAAAACCTAGTTCCTTGTTCAGCATATAAATGCAAGATACTAAGATTTAAGTACATGTCCAGTAGAGAAACAACATTCCTTTCCATTTATGAAAAGGCTGTAAAATATAGAAACAAGAAAGTACACAGTATTGATATACAGGTTACTAATCTTGTTTGTCCTTACACGATTCAAGTTACCAGTAAAGAAATCAAAAATATAAAAAGTACCAGCCTGTAAAAATTTAGCAAATTCTATGCCACTACCAGGGCTATGAAGACATGATGATCACATGGAATCTTAGACAACTAAAAAAAATATGCACAGTGGACTTTTTACGAAGATACTGGTCAGATGAGTATCAGCCAAAGGCGATGTTGACAAGACATTTACACTAAGAGGTATATGAACATTTTACTTCAAAAATCAACAGAAATGGTATTCATTATCTCAAAAAAGTTATTTTTGTGTAACTGTCTCTCTTAAACATAGAGATTTCATTTTCAGAGTGTGCAGGAATGTGACAAGGAAGGTTAAGATCTATTTGGAATTAAACCTGGCAAGGGATGTCAAGGACATTGGCAGTAAAAGGAAGACTAGGGAAAATGTGGGTCTGATGCAGAATGAGGTAGGTGTCCTGGTGACAAAGGACACAGAGAAGGAGCAGATACTGAATGCCTTTTTCAGTTTAGTCTTTCCTGCTAAGGGCAGGCCTCAGGGATCCCTGACCTCTGGAAGCAAGTGCACTAAAACAGGTTGCCCAGAGAGGGTGTGGAGGCTCCTTCTCTGGAGATATTCAAAATCCATCTAGATGTAATTCCATGCAACCCATTCTAGCTGCATCTGCTTTAGCAGGGGGGTTGGACTAGATGATCTACAGAGATCCTGTCTAACCCTAACCATTCTGTGATTCACCCTATATTTAAGCTATATTTGTCCATTAAGAAAAATACTTTGGGAACAGATTACAATTTTTTTCTCCAAAAGTCTCTGCATTCTAACAGAAGATAATTCTTCCCAATTATTTACAGCCTTAACTACATAAACAAATTACAAGGCAGAGGTTATCTAGGTTTCCAGTGAATGCTTAGGCATGGGTCCACAATGCAGGTGTGATGTTGCACACTAAACAGCTCACGTTGGATCATACAGGAGGGTGGAAACTTCTTATTCCATGTTAGGTCACACTGCATAAGAAATTAAAGGGACTTCTGCTGTGTTTGTGGAACAGAACAGCTACAAAAGAATAATGGCAGATCTCAGTTCTACAGTAGCCTGAAAACTGTAATTCAATGGTATAAGAGAAGTAGATTACTAGCCACGGCATCTGTTTTATAGAAATGCAGATACAGAGAAAGAGCAGTAACAGATGGAAGTTTGGATTGAGAACACTGAAATACTATAGACAAAAATCAGATTCCTAAAAGCTGAACTAGGAATTTGGGCATCTAAGTGTATGCTGGAGTTCCCAAGTTCAAGAAACACTTATACCTCCAAATTCCTGTTTCTACTTTTAGGACTCTGTAATTTCCATGTTTAAAAAGTTTTCTAAAGGAAATTTAGGTGTCTAAAAGGGAAATGTGAAAATGGTACAAATATGACTATGTTGTAAACATAATATGCTATTAAAATAACTCATAAATTATTAAAACAGCATGGCCATCACAACACCAGGATTTACATATCATATACTCAAAATAATCTGAGGTTTTATCTGAAGTACAATGATCAAAGTTTTTATAAAAAATCAGTTCTTTCACTTTGGTTAACTTTAAACCTCAGAAATTATACAAGGCATAAAACAAATCCATGTATGACAGAGAGATTCTTCCAAATTAGGTCTGAATTCCACTTCTGAAAGTGTTTTTTCTATATTTAAAGAGAGTGGCTGGAATAAACAAGAGAGAAGTTGAATGTGTGGTCTGCTACTACTCACTTGCCCAATAAGCCTTGAGCAAACTGAACACACTCCATTCTGATTATGAAGATGAAATGCTTTCTTCAAAGACAGCTTGATTTCTTCAAGCTCACAATCTGTCTGTTGCAGAAAATAGGGACAATATTTTCCCAGCCATAGGACAATTTTCCTCATCTATCATAAGTCATTTTCAGGCAGGCATATGTGTTCAAGCACAAGCTTCTCATATTGGAATGAGAATGATAGGGATCAGTGCAATATCACTCTAGAGCAGCCAATACCTGAGAGAAGAGATGAAGACCTAATTTTTTTTTTTTGTAGTTCTAATATTTTCTATGGCATTTTCCATACAGATGTGAATATTATACTGTTATTGTTTATAAGAACCAATAAGCAAAGGCAATACAAAATAATACATCATCTATCACAGTGAATTATTTTCATGGAAAAATGGTGGGCTAGCATCAAAATATTTAGAGTGCAGATAGTCAGAGGTCTAAAGAAAATAATTACCTTAATGAAAAAGCACTAGTTTTAACTTAAAAAAAACCAACTCAAGATAATAGCACTGTCATTTACAGGATTTCTGCATCTTAGAAATGCAAAGTCATTTATAGCACAAACTCACTAACTAAAGGTGCAGAAAAAGCAGAAGCAAAGAACCTGCTGCTCGTTGTTTCTTTTGTACTACTCAAATACCGAAAGTTGTATCTGCTTTTCTATTGCTTATGATGCATCTGGCAACTGTCCGAAAAACAATTCTGATCAAGATCAGTCCCAGAAACCAACTCTAGTACATAGTTAATAGTTTACACAGCAGAAATCTTTAAAAAAACAAAGTATCATCCCAGCACATTTATATTTGTTTCCTAAAGCTGATGCTAATTTAATGACCGCAACAGGAACACATACATTTAAAATAACCTGTGAATATCTAAACTTGGAGAATATTTACTTCTGCATGCCTCTGGATTTGTGTATTTTCAAGGCATCTTGCTGTCCTTGGTTAAATACACATTTTCAAATGTGCATGTGGAATTTTTTTTCCACATATGGTCTGCCATAATATACATGGTCACAATATATATTTTACCCATTCTGGCATTAACAATTCTTTTAATGTTTACCCACAAAAATTATACAGATTTTATTTAATGCACTGCATTTTTTTGCTGATGTTTCAATCTTTTTTCCTTCCTTTTAACTTACCTTAAACATTCTGGGACAGGTTAACCTTGATACATGCATTTATCTCTTAACCTAATACAAGTTATTTTATACAGAACATTAATCATTGTGACTGCAAAATTAGCCCTATTAGATTGCCATTGAAGTGTCTAAAAATAGCACTGTGGTCAGAGTGCTTTTAAAACAGAAGTAGATAGAGAAATGCAAAATCTCAGAAGGTAAGTTCAGAAATGTTTAATGTTTTAAATAAATATTAAAATGTCCTCATCATAAGTGGAAGTTTATGCATGCAACCAGTTTCACAAAGGCATTCACACAATAGCCCCCATCTGTATTATTCCACGCAAGATTCCTTGCATCTCTGACTTTCTTCATACTTAATTCTTCATATTTCCCTTCAAGATCCTTTTAACCCAAGTCAAGAATATTCTCCTCCTTTGTTTTTTTCCTGCCTCTTCCTGCATTCCCCAGGATCTTTCCCCAGTCAAAAGAAACCATCAAGAGCCCCCTTAGTCAGTTCAGAGACAACAACCAACCTGAGCAGATGTTTTGATCTGCTGGAGGGTAGAAAGCCCTACAGAGGGATACAGACAGGCTGGATTCACGGGCTGGGGCCAGTTGGATGAAGAGACCTTAAAGTTTATCTCCTAGTCATTGCACACCTGCCATGAGCAGGGATACCTTCCATGAGAAGCTGTTTCTGCCACACCTTTCCTCTTTAAAGGAGGGTGACTCCTCACACTCGTCTGTACTTCAGCATGTGCCCTTTCCATGGAGTGTAGTCCTTCAGCTACACAATGGTCCAGCATGCATCCCCCAAGGGGGTCATTACTGTATGCCCTATTTTAACTCATAAAGAGGTTCCTCTCTTTCCTGTGAGTAACAGAAAAAGTGTCAGGCAGTCTGAAATCACAATATTTCAAAACTGTACCTATGGAAAATGTAGTGATAGCGTACCCACTGAAATTATCTATGCCTTGGCTTGCAGAAGGAATCAATTGAAAAACCTTTTGGGTTCAAAAAGTAGTTAACCTAAGTCCAAAAAAGTAACATATACGCACAGTCTTTTGCTTTTAAAGTGAAGCAAATTATGATCAAGAATGATGACTGTGCTTTCTAAGGAGGAGGATCATAGCAAACATGAATCACTGAGTCTAAGAAAGAGTCATCAGCTTTATCAAAACAGTGCACTCGTGAAACACATAATGTGATTATAACAGAATACTTGTGATTTGGTATTTCTTAACCTGTAACTTTGCATAGTTGTGAGTTATTTTACACCATGTAGATAATATATCTATCTCCAATAAAATATAAAACCCCAGCTACTTTAGAAAGGAAGCTGCAAATATGTGTAGCAATGCATAGACAATTAATTCTTCAACATTCATAAAATTATGCTACATACCATTAGAATAGTAACCTTTACAGTGAAAATACTTCTATGCGAACTCATGGGGTTGAGGATATTATGATAAAACAAACTTACAGTTTTAAATTCAGCTAAGTTAAATAAAATGACCGATAGACCTCAGAACTAAAATATATGTACAAAAATGAACAGAAATAAACAAATTTGTCTTCCAAAAGAGAATTTACTGAAATGGTCATAATTTCCCCAAATTTTAGCTAACTGTCTATTAGTTTTAATTTCTCTCTTTGGAAACAATTTTTAAAAGGAAGATTCAAAACAAATAAAAGTGAAAACTCGATTCCAGCTTTGGAATGGATAAATCACTGTTCTCGCAGGAAAAAAAAAATAAAATCCACAAAACTGAAGGCTGAATATATGTGTATTTCCATAGGTGTGTTAGAGAAGAAGTAGTCAACATTAAATCAAAGAGAAATTGCATTTCTTTTGTTCTTCAAAACTCCAGCTAATGAATAACATTCAGATGCATTTCTCCATAAGTTAGGTCACTCATGTTTTCACTGAAATTATCAGCCTTGGGAAATTTGTTATTCAAACTGTGAATTGCTATCCTTCTTCCCCCTCTTAACTCCTGCCTTTTAATCTCTTTACCTTATTACTCTCCTTTTAAAAGAAGAGCAATTAGTAATGTCAAGGAGAGTACACATAGCACAAAAACTTTTGTGATACAAGACTATGAATTCAGTTAAACCCAGAAACTGCACTAGTTAAAACGATCAGTAAACATAGCCCCAAATAGACAAATATAATTACAATAGGAGATTCTTCACAAATAAAATACAGGTGATGATATCTAAAATTACGAGGAAGAATACAAATACAAATTACATGAAGAATGAATAGCAGTACCTCTATTAAAAGTAGTATGCAAAGACATAAAGTTTCCTAGAACTTCTTGATCAAAATGTAGCATACATTTTTTATGATGTTTTACTGTATACCTCCTAAAGTCTGAAAGAAAAAAAGTGAAAAGAATCATCATTTCCATAGGAAAAAAGCTGATAACTTAATATACAAAGAGATTTGAGGCCTCTGCTCATTTTAAAGGTAAAAAAGAACCGTGCAAAAGATTGGGCTTGGGAGTTTGAACTTTACTGCATAACTGAAACGTCATCCTAAGGAATAAAAAGATTGAAGAATATAAAATGACACAACATGTCTTGTTCAAACACCTTTATATTCATGGTAAAATTATAGAAAATATAAAATTGTGTTGAATTAATTTCTTTCCAAGATTAAACTAATCATTATCAAAGGGACTTATTTCTGTGCAAAAAATGTGTTTTACCACTAATAACAACTATTTCACTTCAGAATTATATCTTGACCAGAACGATACCAATTCCTAAAAGAGATATAAATATTGATCCTAGTAAGTTCTGACTGAAAAATCTTACAATAAATATCAGGAACAGGACAGAAAATACTTACAGTTAACTTTAAAAAGACAGTGACAGTAATATCACTGAGGACAAAAATCAAAATGTATTGCTGAAATAAGAAAAACTCTATTGTACAATCTATACCTAACAATACTTAACAATACTTTATCTACAGTGACAGGAGTCCAAGGAATTAAATATAATGGAGTTAGTCTTTCAAAAACACCTCTATTAATTAAAGGATTTTAAGCAATAGATAAAATCTACATAAAATAGAAACTTCCTACAGCTATGAGACAGCCAGTAAAGCATACATTTAGGTCACAAGTACAACAAGAAGACTAGAACACTGAGACCAAAATATATTGCATGCGTAAAGACTACAGACACCATGATTCCTTCTAAACTAATGCCCAATATACAAAAAAGTGACAACAAATATTCAATATTTAGCAGCAGGGAAGGGAGAGAGGCTAATCTCACTTAAGTTCAGAATTTTTACACCCAACTTCAGCACCAACAGGCAATGAAGTGTTTTACAGGTGGGGGAAGGTGAAATAGTTGTAGATGGTTCACTTCAACCTCAGAAAGACACCTAGGGTCAGAGGAACTAGCCTTAGAAAAAAACTACCTTCTCCACAGACTATTAGGAGAGTTTTGATAACTAAATCATTTGCGGATGTCTAGATAGTACTCTTTCATCTCAGTTGTTACAAAAATTTTACAGTGCATGAAAATCTGCTATAGCTGCACAGTGACAGGAATTTCAGGACCTTAGGATAAGCCATAAGGAAATAAAGACAATTCAAAACTAACTTCTGAAAAGAAAAATAGAATATAGGAATCAGTGAATTTGCAGACAAGAGAAGAATCTTTACTTAAGTCTACAAAGAGTGGTTGCAAAGTAAAAATTCTTACATCTAGTAAAGATTTCAACACAGGGCCCTCAGAACTGGACATATTCCATCATTCTAATGCAGAGTAGTATTAAAAAAAACCCAAAAAGTACTTCTGGTAAAGAGTCTTGTAACAGGACAATGACTCAGTTAAAAATAGGATAGAAATAACACAGTAACACAGTAGGTATCATTAAATGTTGTATGTCCTTGCCTTAATGAACTTGAGCATTTCATTTAAGAAGACAGCATAAATAGATAACAGTCAGAGAAAATCTATAAAATAAATAGGGATTTAAGAGTTTCACTCCAAGACTACATCTGTGTATTAGTTTAGAAAAGAGAAAATATATCCCCCTAGAAGCAGAACTCCTAAATAAAGATACATAAAAAGATCAATAGACTGTCCCTGAACTTGATGTTTGCATCCTTGAATTATGCATCACTGCCTGCAAGCCATACCTTCAATCTGCATTGCAATCATTAAAATAATCATTTTTTATTAAGTTTGAGATGATGGAATTCAAGCTCCACATTTTCCCTCTGACAGATCTAACAACCCTCTTATCCAATGTCTGCATCAGCATTTAACTCTTTTTCAGAACTTTCATTTGATATTTCACTGCTGGCAATATTCAAGAAATAACAATCTGCATCACTGTTTTCAATACCAGTATCGAATTTCAAAAGAGCCATCATGGAAGAGATCAAGCTGCCCTACCTCTTAGGTATGTTTTATCAGTCTGTCTTAAGATGAGCAAAGACAACATTGTAGCAGCTTGTGCTCACTGAACATTTGGAAAATTGATTGATTTTCTTACTCCCCACAACCATATGGATTAGAAACTCATTTATTTCTCTTTATTATGAAAACACAATCTGAAGCGGAAGTATGTAGCAAATTCAAAAAGCAGGATAATTATGCAACAAGTAAAACACTGTATAATCTCATTATACTATAGACGGGTTTTGACAGTAAGAGTGACAAGAACATTCTGAATTAAAAGTCAACAAAATCAAAATGGATAAAATGACATACATTTTAATAATGTTAAACTGCAGCAAGAAATAACTGAAGTCTAAGGCTTAGAAAAATTTAGAAATTAATCAGTTCTATGCATGAAGAGCAGAATTCACTTGACAGGATACAATAATATAACACAAGTTCCAATATTATTCCACTAGTCCAAGCTGCTAAATATTGGGGATCAAGGAAAGATGTAACCCTTTTCTAAAACCATATAATCCACTTTTTCATGTAGACTTTGGACATCATCTCTCTGGTACTGTATCCTTTGCTCTCATTAAAATTCATGCAAAAAGAAGGTGATGATCTTATCAATGGCTAATTAATTATCATTACTAGTTACAAAGCTAGTCAGAGATAAACAGGTTAGAGCATCAGAAACTAGATTCTGAATTTGATGACCAAAACTTCAATATTGCTTAATTTTTTTTTTTTTTTAATAGACCAGGATTTGTTTGGTACAGATTTTAATTTCTTTGGTTGATTCACTTTATTCTTACAATCAGTTTAAATGTTCCAGAAAAAATAAAGCAAGTGCTTTGCTTTGTTTTGTTTTGTTTTGTTTTCCTTTATTTTGCTTTGCCTTGCCTCGCTTTGCTTTGTTTTGTTTTTTTACCACAACTAAAAGCCAAGTTTCACGCACTGGGATCAATACTTTTGGGAAAAGAAGTTTGCCATACATAGCAAGACAAAAGAGATTTTGTAATACACTTTTAATCCTCAAAATAATTCCTTATGTCTTAATGGAGTGGTGCTAAGACTAGATTTTTGATGTTTGTTTGCTTTTTACTGTCTTTCATCTTTTCAAGAGCTAAATTGCTTTGTATAGTTAATTATCTAAACACTTTTAGTGTAGTTCTTTATATTCTACTGCTTTGCTTAGATTTGCAACAATGCGTAGTAAGTCGCCTTTAAGTCTTCTGCAGAAACTCAATTCTCATTATTGAAGGAACATACCCAAATGCTTTCTTCTTGACGATACTGCTTCCAGTTTCGTCCACTGTCACTGAACATCAGAAGGTAGCTTGTTACCCAATCTGAGCTCCCGTAACCACCTTGGGTAGCAACAGCAGTAATCTCAGTCCTTTCACCAAGGTCAATCTGAAGCCATTGATATTTATTGGACACAAGTGGAGACCAGCCACCAGCACCTTAAAAAGAATGAAAAAGAGTGAAATGTATTTCTAAAAATAAGCAAGTTAACACAAAACTTGTATATGCAAAAAGAAATTATTGGAGCAACATTATTGAATGAAAAATGTTCTTCTCCAAGGCAGAGGTTCCAAACTAGATGATCATCACAAGTCCTTTCGCACTCGAACCATTCTATGATTCTCTGATACTAATTCAAGATACAGTTCCATCAAAACTCTTTTAGTGTCATATTTGGTGTTAAGTGTTCTGAAAATTTATACAGCTTACTAGATATTTGTAACCAAATATAATTATTATACATGATTATGAATTGACTCATACCCTTTTCTCTCTCTCTCTCCAATAAATTTTACAGAGTAATTTTTATCAATTAGACTCTTCAAGTAAAAAAACTGAATTTTGACTTTTTGTTTTATACATCTCAGTTTCATTTTATGTAGACTAGAAGATCTCCAGAGGTCCTGTCTAACCTCAATGATTCTGCATGACACTGTTCTGTGAGGCCTGGATATATAAATTTGCATACAAAGCAATAAAGTACAGTTAGATGACAAATTTGCTTATGCCCCTTAAAATGACCAAGAAATTTGTAAGCAAAATGGTAAGACAGTATAAGGTATGCATATGCAGTTTCAATCAGGCGCACCTGTCTGCAAAGAAAAAATTTCACCCAAAACATAGAGCTACACTCCTCCAGTATTTTAACTAATCAGAAAGATGTTAAAAGGAAGAAATCGTATCAATTACTGCTCCTTTGTCTTCCTTAGTTTTTATTTACTCAGATCATGCTACTAGCTTGCCTGTAAAGTTGGTTGGAAAAGGTCAAGAGTAGGTATCAAACAATCTCATAAGAAAAAGCATTGGTTTATGGAACTACATTGCAAAATATGCAAGTATTCAGACACAGCATCTGGTGAGTTTTATTAGAGAATGGTGTGACAAAAATTAAAAAATATTCCTTATTTAAGGACAGATTTAGATTTAACTCAGAAAAACACAATGTAAGAGGCACCTTGAAAAGTTCTTAAAGCATACATACACAGAACCAGAACAGATATATCTAGTTTCCACAACAATCAGCTAGGTACAATCCAATTTTATGCTTGTATAGGCTTCAAGATGTAGAAAAATTCATAGCTAAATCCTACATGTTGCTTAATTCTGTTTAGAGTCATGAGTCAAGTTCTTAACATTACCTCCTCTAGGAAAGAAAAAGAAAAAAGAATTTTAACTAAGGGATGTAAAACTGTCAAATATAAAATGGTGGGAAATCACTTAGATATGCATAAATCACAAAAAGTTAGGTCTATCCTACAGAGCCAAGTAGAAAGAACTGAGAGAAAAACACTCCACATATGTAACAATTCCTTGTCCACACATTTATGAGCTATGTAAAATGTAACAGAATTAAAACTATGGACTTAAATACTGTCAGGATTTAGAATTTTATGTAAATATGTGATTTCAACGGCTGCATCTCAATTACTCTCATGCAGATTCCAAAGCCCTACCCTATGACCACATCATTTTATATTTTAGTGGCTGCGCAGAACCGTACGGTGGCATCAAACGAGAAAACTTTGTGAACAGCCATCATGGGAGGTTAAACAAAGGTCCTCGCGCCCCTAAGCAGAGTGGTCTATGTTCACATCATATACGGCATCTGCGACACACACCACGTAGGACTTAACTGCCAACTTGACTACCAAATCCTCAGTTGATGCAATAACACTTACAGATACAGCAATATTCTGCAGTGCTGTGGTATCCAAAGCCTTCTTAGAATTATGTGCCACCATGCTAAGCTTGGCGACATTTTTGAATTTTTCACTTGAAAGGCGGGGTTGAATTGTAGTCAACAGGAGTAGCCTGGCAGACTGCGCTGAGTACATAATTTGTAAATCTCTTCTGTGACAAAACATCATCACTTGGTGACTGCAGAACTTTTTTCAGAATGAAGAAACGGAAGTCAGAAAGATGTAAAAAATTATGCCAGAAAAGTAGTCTGTTACGGCAGTACTACTTGCTGCCAGCCTGAGGTAAGTACTCCTGTCTTTACTACTGTCTTTTCCAGAACTTTTTGCAAGGTATGCCACCGCATAGTCTATACCCCCTCCTCATGCTGCACTACACCCTACAGAAAGAGACACAGACACAGTGTTCTAATGTCAGGGCTATTTGATTTGAGGGATGACAGTAAAGATGTAGTCCCAGAAATCATCTATCAGCCCTGTACTCAGCAATGCAACGTAAGACCCATAAAGAATAGCCACCAAGCAGAAGCAGTACAATGTCTCCAACAGCCTGTATGAAGCCACAGCCTGGACCACCAGGCAGAAACTGCAACATGTTTCCTGAAGCATCACGACACTGGTTCACATGATGCTTTCATCTATCAAAGGCTCTTCATAACCTCTCCTGTCTGTCCAGCAGCCAGCTGTCCTCCCAGCATCTGACTGCCACCTGAAGCATCACAGATATGAAACGTTTGCCCAGTCCTGCAGGAAACACTAGTAGAGCATGTTAGCTTCCCATCCAGCACTCTTTACAGTGTGTCCTGTCCTTGCATCAAGATTAATGAGTGTACCAAATTGTAGTCACTTTTGGCTGTAGCATACATCTGGGCATTGTGATGCACAGAAGTCGGCTGCATAACAGATGTCAGAAGGATCTTGTTTGTCAGATTTCATGCTGCACGGTGTGGATATTTCTGGGAAGATCTGGAGAGGTCCTAAAGAACTTCTCACAGGGATGCAGATTCCATGCATATTAAACAAGGCTGTGCCAAAATGTATGAACACACAGGGAGAGACTAATACATAGAGGGACATATTTTGTTATCTCTAAACTTCCAGAATTATTGAATTTGAAGTCTTTACCTTATTTCTCTATCTCTTTTTATTTGTCAGTGTTTTTTATGTAAAGCATATGCTTTCTTCAATTACATGTGAATGTATGTTTTAACAGTGACTGATGAAACATCTTTTGTTGTTGAGCTAACAGCAAATCAGAAAAATAATTTTAAAAGGGGGAGACAACCTGTATCTAGAGTTCCTTTTTTTGAACTTTATCTCAGGAGACGTATAACCTTTTTTATTTTCCACTCTCTCTCGCCAATATTGAGATTATTTGTATGCAACATACCAAAAACCTACATTCAAGCTGCCCAAGCATACAAGTTTCATGCTTTATTTCTGTTAAAAACCCCAAGCATTACACAGTTCCTTTTTATGAAGAACATGCTGACTTGAAGTTGAACACACAGATAATACATAAAATCTTTTTATTTCACCTATCATTTCTGTTATATTTTTTAAAAGTATCAGTACTTGTAAAATGTTTGCACACGTGTAACTTTTTTAAAGTGCATTACTGAACACATTTAGCAGCCTCATAGTTTTTCTGAAGTACCAACTCCTTAACTTATGAATCTCTGTCTTTCAATTCCATTTCAGTAAGATCTTGCCAGCTTTACTTGTTGGCTTATAAGTAAATGGAGGATCTATAGTTACTAGGAGGCTTGGTTCATTCAGCCTAGCAGCAATTAAATCAAAGTTCAGTTTCCATCAGTCACTTTTACATATTATTTGATAAATAGCCTCCTTTACTTTATGTGATATTCTTCAATAAATTGATTGTTATATGATGGAAAAAAATACTAAGCTTTTGATATTTTTAACACATTAAAATTTACTAATCTGGCTAGATTTAAAATCTAAGAAATCATGCATCTTTCATATTTCAAATTTTGCCTATGGAATTCGATTATTCTTGAGTTCTGTTTCTACAACATTATAACACTTATTTTCAAGTCAGCTAAGCAAAATATATTGGAATTTCCTCACACATTCACTCCAAGCAATGCACAGTGCTCTTCTGTGGAATTTATACAAGGAGGTGCCATTCTTTAGTTTAGTCAGCAATTTCTTCGCCACCACAACTGCCAAACTATAAACAAGATTGCAGCCTTTAATCTACCCTAGATTTTTGCACTGAACTTCTAGGAGAAGACCTGCTTCCCTTCAGATACCCTGTATTTCTAGACTTCCATTTTTATGCTCTTCATATGTAGTTTAAATTCTATTATATTACCTTTCTTGCTTCTGGAGGTTAAATATCCTCTGCCCTCTCCCATGACCATCCATATGAACAAATTACAACACTAAATGGGTATTATTTCATTATCCTGGTTCCTGTCTGCTAGGATATGCATTTAAAGAGCTTGTATTTTCATATTTCCTTAGCTTCACTGGGGTGACAATATCATTATCACTAACACTGAAAACAGAAAAAAAAATTCAGCAAAGTTACCAAATAGCTACAAGAGGACAAAATTAGAAATGACTGAAGAGAAGGTCCAAAAATTCAAATCCAAGGTAGAAAATACCTGTGTATTGCTGCAGTGGACTTGGGAGGGCTATAGCAGGCTTAAAACTTTTAATCCTGCTGGCAGAAAATTTATTAGCTGATGCTTAAGCTTTTCAAACTTTCTCTCTGTAGTTATCAGTCTGCCAGGCTATTTTTGCTTCATTTGAAAAACTCTGAACTACAAAGAATAGAAACTGATTTAAAGATTGCCCCTTGGTATGAACACCACCCCACTTTTTGCGTATCCGGCTCTGTGACTACCATGCTGTTATGCAAACCACAAAACAGTTCACACTCATACATGCCTTGACATCTGCTTCTTCACATGCAGTTCGTTACACCATTTAGCCAGCACCAGCACTTATACCATTTTTAAATTCTGTCAATTTTTTGCATATTTAATTGCAATAATTGCAAGAAGCGTATATTAGCAAAAGTTCAGACTTAAAACTAACACACATCAGAAAGCATGCTTTCCTTTGATTAATCAAACTGTGTATTTCCCATATGGATCATTTAACTGAAGCTGATTTTAATTTCAAGTCAATAAAGTTGCACCAGGGATGAATTTGCCTGCACTTATTACAAAGCAGATTTTCTGCATGCAAGTAATTGACAACTGAGTCTTCTAAGGTTTTAAAAAGTCAAACGAACTGCTTTACAGCATTCAAAATCCCTGAAGTACCAAAGTATTACACTATTTCACGTCTTAAGATGAAAGTCATCCTCTCTCACAAACTGAGAATTACAAAACTGTAGGCTTATACTTAGATAAACAGTACAAGGCTTCTATTCTTTAAGTTTATTGGTAGATAATGGAGGTAGGGAGTGGGGGGCAATATCTGATAAATGGTGTTGATGCATTTCTAGCAGGTGACAACCCTGTCGGCCCCTTAAAAAAGTGTCCAGAGTAATAGTACTGCTGTGATAAAACCCTTGTCTTTTACATTTTAGTTCTATGTTTGAATGAGGCAATTCAAGAAATAGAGCTCATGCAATTAGAAATTCCCATTTATAGCCTAGCAAAGTGCAAGAAAAGTAATTATAGAGAAGAACCTAAATAGCCAAAGATGCCAAAGAGCATAAATCACAAGTTGGCCCATTTTTCAGGAAGGCCATGCAAAAGCTATCACAGCAATGCTGTTCTGAGCCATATTTCAGTGATAAAAGACATGGACATAAGCCTCAAAATTTGAAACCAGGGATAAACTGTGGCAAGTAAACCTGAAAAGAGATGAGGGACCTTGAGCTGTGAATAAGAAATACTGGACACGGAATCATTTTTTTTTTTACATGGATTGAAGGAGGCTGAGAGGCACAGTAAGATTAGAACCCAGTTCTACAGTCACTGCTTCATACATAAAATTCCTGCATAGTAATTTTCAACCACATTTTTGATAGCTGTTCAGCTTTTGCCTTTGATCTGTAGCAGGATGCTCCGCCTAAGTGGGGATAAAACAGCTTGAACTTTACCATATTTGCAAAAGTTATTGATTATAGATGGAGAGGAGGGATTACACTCTTTTTGTTGTTAAAGAACACTGAGGCCAGCCTGACACATCAATCCCAAAGCTAAACATTCTGAGGATGTGAAGAACAACATTTCCCTACATAAACTTGCACCAGTGAGGATACAGCATACAGACATCCTTATAAAGGAAACAGCAATTGATAATACTCATAATTTATCTAACGGTGCTGAACTGAAGGCTGCTGAGCTGACATAGCTGGCTTCAAACATATGAACAACAGTCAATGACTTCATACTATGAAAGCCCAGTCCCACTTTTAACAGCAGGGACTTGCAACACACTCCTTCTAGGAGTGCAGGTGGAGATTCCTCCCTTGAGTAGGGACACCCCCTCAAGTTTACTCCTTGAGGCTGAATGAAAGAGTTGACCAGGGTCATTGGTATGGTTGAGTAATATAAAGCTCCTGTTAATAATTATTTTGCTAGTTCTAATAGAATTTCTTCAATATTGTTTAAAAAAATTAATGCACCATAATAGTAGTTATAAATATACTGTGCAGGAAGCAATTCTGATTGAAGTTTTTTAGTCTAATCATTATAGTAATCAGTTTCAAAAAATAACATATTTTATTCATATAAATATGTTTGGTTTGATGCCAATCTTGTTGGTGAAAGTTATATAAAGGCTGAGTTACACCTACATAAACCATTAGACATAAACTTTTGACTAAGTATGGGACTAGGATAGATCCTGCCTCACCTAGGCTCCTCTCTGAGAAGGAGTTTACAAGGCAAAGTGTTTCCTTCTTAACTTTGTGACTCCTCAGGAGAACCTCCCTGACAAACTGTCTGAAGCTTCCATTCTGTCTGATGTGATCTAAGCAAAATCCTATTGTTTCTTATGAGATTATTTTCAGGACTAAAAAGCCTGTCTCATATTACCTATATTTAAAACTATCATACAAAACCAATCTTAACACCCAAAAAGCCAAAAGAGCGTTCAGTGCAGGAAAGCTCAGCTCTTCAAAAAGAGTTGTTATTGCCTGAAGAGAGACCCATGTCTAACTGGTCTCAAACTGTGCAACCTTGGAAACAGAATCACAGAATATTCCAAATTGGAAGAGACCCACAAGGATCATCGAGTCCACCTCTCAAGTGAATGGTCCATACAGGGATCAAATCTCCTTGGTGTTATTAGCACCATGCTCTAACCAACTGGTGTTCCCATCTCCTCTCCTCCTGATTTTAAGATTGAAAGTTAGGAGGACATAACGCATCCAGCCAAAGTGTAAGATCAGAGAAATACCTCTTTAAAGATTATGAAAACAAGAGGCCTTGAATAGTTGGGGAATCTTAATTCTTCTAGTATGCAGTTACTTTCTGCATGAAGGAGACATACTACTGATTTGGAGGAGACTAAAAGCAGTTGTGCCCTGTCATTTTATCTGTGTATAAAAAGACTCCATGGCTGTCCTTCAGGACAGAATCACCATTTAGTATCCTTCCATAACTGGATTTCATAGGAAATCATTCAATGTCTTCACAATTTTCCTTCTATTTTAGTATGGTTCAAATAAGGTTAGCTGTATCTAAGACACCAAGTATTAGCTGCAGCTGTCCCAAATTCTAAGATGAACTGATGAAAACTATGAAATACTTTTACATAACACAACTTCATGTATAGCTTCTTAGCTGTTTTCTGGTCTTGTCTTCCTACGTTACAAACTGACAGAGGTTAAGTTCAATTAAAAAAAGGAAAAAGAAAAAAAGTACAGAAACAGAATGGAATCTTGGAGATATTTAAAGGAATCAAAAACAAGCTCTTCTGAATTATTTCCTCTTCTTGGAAAACAATACCTATCTCCACATATTACAACAAAAGCAAATTTGTTGCGCTATAGAAACTCTGAAGGTCTTCAGTACTACCCTTTTATTCTGAATATGTAAGACATCATTTTCTGGATTGTTAGACAAGCTCTTGGCCAGATTTCTAAAAATACTGTGAGAGAATAACTAAGAGATGCATTTTTGCGGGCTTGATACCAGAACTTCTCACTCACAGGAATATATAATGAAATGTACTGTTTAAATAAAGACTGGAAAGTCTTATGAATGGCACCTGACTCTGAAACCTGTAAGTTACTCTTGCTGTCAATAAATGAATGAAGAAGTCTTGCCTCTTAAAATCTGAAGAATGAGATGAATTTATCTGAGTAAGTTTCAGAAATAAGTATAGACATAACAAGTATGTTTTGGCTTATCCATGTATAGGGAAGTTATGTTTTCTGAGGAGTATTTCACAGGTGGCACGCAGAGCTCTGTCAATGGAAATCAGAACTACTAAAAGAATTCAGCAATGTTTGAGGTGGAATATAAAAAGAGCTACATAAATGCTTCAGTCAGACAGAACTTTCTAAGGGAGGTGGGTGTAGCAGCTAGTTCAGTGGCCTCAAAGGTAGAATAAGTTTAATTTTGTATGAAGGTCTAACCTTATTTTAAGACATTCTGAAACTGAGTATCAAGGAAGAAAACATGTACAATCTTAGAAGAGAAGGAGCAATTGTATTTATTTTTTCAACTGTCAGAATATTTAATATTTAAGGAACTTAACTTTCAAAATTGTGACAGGTACTATAAAATGAATATTAGGTTTTAATAATAACTTGCGACAAGTAGTAGTTACTATGTCAAGATGAGTTTCAGAGGCATCTTGAATTTGAATCAGTGCAACACAAAGGCACTAGGAAATGGTATTAATAGTGACAAAGCTTGATTCACTTCGCATCATTCAAACAGAAGAAGGTAGATAACTTTATTTCACCCCCTTTCTGCATTAACAGTAAATTAGCTGTGTGAGTCAGTGAATCCCATTTTACACTTCTCCAGAAAGCTCTGAAGACATTTCTCCTCAATTAATCATTATGTAAATGTATCAAGGGAGATAGTTTGATAAACTGACATAGTTTATCAAAAGGAAAACAGACTGGCAATGGTTCAGAGACCTATCAAAGCCACTACTTTTTGCTCAGATTTTTCATCACCAGCATACCACACAGCTCTAGGAACCAGTGCGCTACAGTAGGCAACATCTTTTGTATGCATTGGAAAGACCAAGTTTGACTAAAAAAATTTTATATGGGTAATGAAGCTGTAAATGTGTAGAATATAATCTGAGCCACCCTGAGCCACTTCTGCACTGAATTAAAAAGGTGGTTTCTTCTTCCTCCAGCAGGAGACAGGTATTAAAAAAAATGTCATTTGAAGAGATTTGTGCAGAAGAAAAGCTCTTGCTCTTCACAATGCTTCTTAGGAAAAAAGTGTTTTGCAAATGTGCCAGTTCACTGCAAGATTTACATCATTCTTGGCTATTACCATCCACTTTTACTTGATGATAAGCAAACTATCTCCCATACTACAAACTAGGAATCTCACATAGTTACCTCTATTTGGCACATATTCTGACAAAATCCAAGACTGAAAGTAAAACAGGACTTAATACGGGAGATTGTCTCTTTCTTAGGAGAATGTCTTGCAATAGTGCTGTTCTCTTCTCTCTCTAGACTCTGGTCATATCCGGGTTTAGGATGCTCTATTAGTAAATCCTGCTCTGCATGAAGTTTGGCTCACTACTTCAATATTTAAAGTTCTCTCTCTTTTTCTCCATCAGTGAAGTGAGGATCACTTGTATCTCATCACTGTAAATTTTACCTGAGGAACTTATTTTGTTCATAGATGATGCACAGAAAATTTCATAGGGAAAACAAAAATAAAGACATTTGATTGCCACCATCTTTTGCTACACCACTGATTTTAAGCAGCATTGTCATTTAAATTTCTGTACTGATGTAACTTCTATTTGTATACACAGCATAATGTCAAGAAATACAAACTAACTGGAGTGGAAATGGAAAATATATATTTATTGTATAAATATTTGCTACAGTGAAACAAAAAACTAACATAAGTAGCTCAAATACACTGTTCATCACAGTTTTATAAAGTTACACAACTCCTTTCAAGCTAATAAATTTTTACATGTTCTTTACAAGGCACCTGCTTTCACTGAGCCACCTATGTTTGTTTTCCTCGCTCAGTGGTCTTGCCCAGCATGTTACACTCTTGTCTTGCAATTCAAAGCTAGCGATGGTAATTAGCAATAGTTTTCATGGCCAAAAATTTTTGTATATTAAGAAAGATTTTTTAAAGTTGAACATCTGCAATTCTCTCACTTGTAGACATTTTAGTATTCTTCTTTCTTTCTTGGTTGTTTTGCTTTCATTCATTCCAGTGTGAAACAACCACACAAACCCAAAATTTGAAGCCAAATTATCCTGGTTCTTTAGCATTTACTCCTGTTCACTTCAGGTTAGTGTGCCATCCCAATAATTTACTGACTATGGCCACAGAATTCAAAGAAAAGGAAATCAAGCTTAAAATATTTTGCATTGATCAGTTTGCCTCAGTATATGCGACACAAGAAGACTGTGAGTATTTTAAATACTTGCCACTATGACAGCATTTTGATGAGGTTTCCCAGGGTAATTAAATTAAATTTCCTAATACCAGCTACAATCTTCAGTGATGTGAATTACACCAAAACATACAAATATGTGAACCTAAATCGTATTTTTCTGATCCGAACATTCATTTATGATGTTTGTTCCTGTCTCCTCAAACATAAATCCACCACTGGCACTTTAACAGGAAATAGTGACAGTAATTAAGAACATATTGACATGGGTATGGAATAACTAATTTTTTTTTTTAAATGCGCTGCCAAAAAAAACCCTGGTAGATGAGTATTTCAGATATTATTGCATTTTCCTTAAGGATTTGCCTGCTGCTTTGAAGAGGGTTGAACAGCAGTATCAGTGAACTGTAAAAGGATCAGCAAGTTCAAAATACTATCAAACAAAATCTTAAACCCCCCTGATATTCATCACCCAGTTCTAATATATAAATAGCTGTATCATCACAAGTTTTACTTAGCAGAGTGATATGTTTGTATACTTTACAACAAAATGAGCAGGACAGCACCCTTGAGCAGATGAACATGTTTGTGCCTTTCATTTTTATCACTACTTTAATCTCAATCCTCAATAATCCACTTTCTGATGGTGGTACTTCTGCAAATTCTATTTCAGCCTTCAAAATGCTAATTCACTGACTTTGGCACCTGTTTCAGTACAGCAAAGCAAACAGAAAAAATATTGACACCTGCAGTTTCCAAGCACAAATGCTCTAAGTATACACATTTAAGACAGAACAGATCTATTTTATTTCCATTTTTATGTGTGTAAATCACTACAGCTAGTATCAGGGAGACACTGGCCAGCTCCATCTGATTATGGGCCTGCACATGTATCTGACATACACAAAGAGAACATTTTTTAAGAAAATAAGTGCAGCGTCAGCCTTCTGGTCCTTAAAGTCTGTTTGCGCTTATGTGCACAAGAATATGAATATTCTGCAATAGAATGATAGATACACTATAAGTCAACTGGATTGTCGAGTCTGATTACATTTTGACTTTGTGTAAGGTACAAGTGTCACAGTATGCATGCACATGTGTAGTTCCGCCTCTGTACATTTGTGAGCGACTTGACCTGACAAGAACATAAAAGGATGAGGTAAAACTAACATGCAATATCCCCTACATAGACAGTATTTCCCTAATCTGGTGTTCTAGTCACGATTCCCAGAATTCTGTCCACTTACAAATGTATGTCACGTGACACATAGCACTTTATTAATTGGTATCTATAGATGACACACTATACCAGATCCTCAGCTGGGAGGTTAGTATAACTCTCCCTAAGTCCTGTATTTAGTTTCCAGTAATATTTTTCATATTGACCTGAATGCTAAAACTTTGATACAGAAATTTATTATGGAGCTTTCACAAACTGGAGATTTGACCAATCATTTACCTTCTATGGTTTAAGATTCCTTTCTTATAAAAAGAGCTTAAAAAAAAAAAAAAAAAAAATACACTGCTTCTCTTCAAAACCAAGTCAATTTCTGGTTTTGCGTATTTGTGTAACATCTCTGTTTTTCAGAATTCATGGACTATGATGTCATTATTTCCCCACATAATTTGGAAATAAATGCTCACAAATACGAAGAGGTTTGAACATTTTAAGTTTGAGGTTTCAACAGTTTACACAGCATTGACTCAGATTTGTTGGCATAAAGCCTGAGAGTATAAAAATGATGACTAGAAAAATAACATAGAGAAAATGGAATCAAGCTAGACTAATGGAATTTCATGCTCAAGAAATATAATCACATTTGGCTTGATTATCAGAAGAAAACATCTTTGTTTGTTAAATGTTTAAATTGTAGGTGGTACACTGTAAATAACAGAACTTTATTATTGTTTCATACAATATTGGAGGACAGTATTTATTAATTGAGAAATTAATAAATGATTTCTTCTAACAATGAAGAAAAACTGCAGTTCCATTCACTTAAGTTTTGTCCCTGGAGAAAGCTTCATTTTTCAGCATTCTGGATCTTTTTTTTTTCAGACTATTATAATAATATTAGTCCTCATTTGTGATTTTCAAAAATAGCATTATAATGTTTATGAAACTAAATCAGCCAACCTCAACAGCCAAATGAGTAATTCGGGGATTTTTTATTTGCATCAGTTTTAAGACAACTGGTGTATAACTAATGCACAACTAAGCTGTATTATTTATAAAATTATGTTTTACTTAAAAGCTTTTCTCAGACTAAAAATTGTGTATTTATGCATATTCAGATCCCATCTTTTCAGATCATCACAGCTTATTACTTTTAACGACAGCAGAGCTACTGGAATCAGACTACTATACTATATGTAATAATAAATAAATCATAGTAGTGGTTGTGTAGAAAAGTTTCTATAGCTTTCAGAAAAGTATTATTACTGTTAAAAACCTTGATGGACTGAACAGTGCAACTTCTGCAGACTACCATGATCCAACTTCATTTTTTTCTTCATAAGCATTATATTATTTAAAATATTGCAGAGAATTTAAGTTAACAGTCAAAATGCAACTTAATGCAATCCAGTGCAAATTATTAATGGTTATACTGTCTTTTCTTGCCCTTAGGAATTCATTTTGTGAACTGGGACTTCTTCATCATGATCCTGATGAACTGCAAGTTTATCTGATATCAGCAATTATTAATAAAATTATTGTATTTTTAGGTATAAAATCACTTACTTGCCAATTATCTTCAACGTCTCGCAACACACAGGTATATAAAATGTTAATTATCAAATAAAAACTAATTTAGGACAAAATAAAAGGCAAAAATATGGATATTAATAGAATGTGACCAGACAATAGTTGTCCTTCATTTAAATCTGTATTTATGTAATTACGTATTCCAAGCTGCAAGTTAATGTCTAACAGCATTACTGTTGTGGTGCTGTTCTTTAAGTAAAAACGTTCATATACCAGCTTAACTAAATTTATATACTGAAACATTATCCTGGATGATAGGATATCCAAGATTTGCTAGACTGATATTCAATTAAAAAATCATATTGTTCTCTCTGGTTTTTGGGGGTTTTTTTAAGTGTAATACGTTAAGGAACTGTAGACTGCTTTGAGTTGAAATTTTAGCTCTCTACACTTAAAAGATTTTTAGAAGTAGATTATGATCATTAACATCACAGATGTATATATGGATACACATTATATATAGACATATGTTATACATAAATATATCATATATATACATGTGTGTGTGTATATACATATACTAGAAAAAGAGAAGCTGACTGCATCCACCAGAAAATGCTATATATATACACACAGATCCCTTAGTGTCCCTCAAATTCTAAATGCTTATTACTTATTTGACATAGCAATCTAAGGTGGCTAAAAAATTGTACATTACTAATTGGACTGCAAATGGATTCAGGAATTCAAGAACTCACTTCTACTTACTCCTGGGTAGTCCGAAGAGATTTAGTCAAGGATTGAAGCCAAATTGATTAAAAGCTGTCCAAAGAATAAAAACTCACTCTAAGAGATGTGGATTTAGAGCTTTAAACTCCTAACTGAGATGTTATGTATATCATACTTTTGCCCACATGATAATACTTTATTTTCTTGGTTTTGCAGGTTTCGGTTCTTATGAGAAATTTTGTCTACTTAAATCAGGGAATGAAGATGTAGTACAGAAAGATTTCTTCACATTGAAAACTAGTACTTCGAGAATATTGATCTTTGGCATTAAATAAGTAGATGGCAGTGAACCTGTTAATTAATAGTTAGAGGTGAATCGTTCATTAATTATTCATTAATATTTGAATCTTTTGTTGCTGTTGTTGTTGTAATTTGTAGAAAGAAATAACCTTTTTTGTGTTACCAGTCTCTTCTTTTACTGGGCTATAACAAAATCACAAGCTAAACAACAGGAAATCATTTCCATTTGCTTTTGCCAGAATGTTAGTTTTATAGTTGTGCAATAATAATAATGTTGACTGAGTGTAGAAACTGTCAAATACCGCAGTTTGTTGAAAAGGTTATATTCTGCCTACCAAGGCTAAACCAGTCTCATACCTTAAGAAAAGACCAAAATAGAAGCCAAAACCTCACAAAAAGCCTATGACACACTTCAAAAATTATGCCAATGAATGAAAAGGAATGCAGTTATAGCACATAAAATTTGGATAGGAAGGTCAACATGATCTTAATCCTGATAATCAAATTTAACTGGAGTTCTCAGTAAAAAGACAATTTTGAACAGAAATAAACCTGCTGTCCTAGTCAAGACCAGAATGCTATAGTAATGCAGAAGATTTTAGGTTAAAAAAGGGTGTTAAAAAAGTCAAAACTTTTACAAAGGTATTTGTTGGAAAGCAGTGTAATAAGCTTTCTCTTTTTTGTCCTCAGAGACATTTTATCCCATATCTCTCTCCTCCCACCTACTGCAGGCAGTCACAAAATAACACCCAACACCGGGTTGCCCAAGTTCTTCTAGCTATAAAATTATTATGTGTTTTGCATTTTGAAGTGTCATAGAGGAGCTTTTCTTCTGGAAGGTAATTAGGATTTTTGGAGAGCTACTAACATGTAACTACTTCAAAAATAAGACAACCAAGAATCTTCTATTCCCCAACAATGCCACAGGGTATATCCACATTATCACAGACTTACCTGGGGGTGAGGAGGAGGAAATTAAATTGAATGCTTTTTAAAAGTACACCAGTATAGAATGAATTAGTGGAATTTTTAAATGGTTAAATCAAATACACAAATATATGATACTCCCTACAAAGATATTATACTCTTACCAAAAAGTACATGTCTAGTCTTAGGTAACAAAATACTGGCAGTTCAGAGGTCAAAGTCCAGTCTCTAGGAAAAAACCCAACAACAAAAAACCCCCACAAATATTATGTTGTTTTTTTTGTTTTTTTTAATCAGTATCTGACCATCTACTATATGAGCTACCAGAAATATAAGAGATCTGATAGGTAAAATTCCACTTTCAACTCCTATTCCTTTAGAAATTAAGCATCAACAAGTATGTTGTATTTTACTGCACAGGATACTATACAAAAGGGCTTGGAATGGGCTACAAATCAGTCACAAAACTGCCTTCAGCTTATCATATTATGGGAGCCTTTTACAGCTAGATGCCAGCTCTGAATGTTGATTGCCCAACCATAGCTTGCCAAGAGCTACATGTCCTTCCTCCCTTATTAAGTTACATGAAATTGAAAAGATATAGATCTGGATTTCAAATCCACTGATCTGTAAAAGTTGTGCGAAGAATTACATTATAGGAAATCTTGGTAGTATGGTTTATTATTAAGGTTATCCATTATTTCCAGGTATTTCAAATTCTGTCAGACTTATAAGTAGACTGAAAACTTGAGTCTTTTAGGCTTATTTTATCTCTTTTTCTATTTTTTCCTGTTTTTTTCTTATCTGAGAAATGCCTTTAGCAATTCTAAGATTCATATAAGGATTTTGTCTGTCATTAGGTGATGAGTATGTGCCAAGAATATGCTTCCTCCCCACCCCCCTTTTCTTATCAACCACTACATTTGGCTGACAGATAAAACAGAAACAAATGATCAAGATATTAGTAGGTTATTACTTAACTCTGAAAGGTCTGCCTGATTTACTCCACTGAAGTACTAGTGCTGCTGAGATTTATGGGCTAACACCAGGTACCAGAAATGAAATGAGGAAATTTATTTTGCAGCTCATTTCCATCTGCTTTCTTTAGGTTATGAGAAACCAAAATATTAAATACAAGAAGACAAGAATTTGATCAAAGATGAGAAGTATAGATTGGTACAAAGAACACTGTGACTTTAAGAGGACTTCAGATAAAGCGGTTTAAAATAAATGCACCAGATTCATCATAAATAATGCATGTGTGACTATATGAAGAAAGTGTTAAATAGGCTGAAAAAGGGAATGGTAATGAATGACACTCAGAAAAAATAAATTGTGATCTTGGAAAGAACATGTTCCCTGACTGTTGGTTTGTTTTTTGTTTGTTTGTTTGTTTGTTTTATTTTTTCCCCCAAAATATGGATGCTGTGAGATGAAGAAAAAACAAGGTCAAACATGCTGCACAAATGGAGGATATTACAAGTAGTCAACTTTTTGACATGGATGAGATTACTAAGATACTATTTGCTTTTGATTCAGTGAGAAGTCAAAGGCTTATTAGTACCAAAACATGAATCAGTTGCAGGTAACATTCAATTTCCATGGGGGTTTTGAGGTGGAAAATGTATTCTGGTAACTATTTTCATGTTATATGGGATATCCTGTATCTGTAAGATCAGGTCTCACCCATGACAGTCAGCCAGGAGCACTGCCTTCATATCTGGTTTGAATGTCTGGTAGTTCAACTGTGAAATTGAGTCCAGGCAGTCTGGAACCTGGACTATAGTCCAGAAGGACATTTGTAACCACATAAGCCAAAACCGCCTCAGCAAGCACTAAGCCACAAAAATAATTGTGCCTTTATCTCTTCTGATCTTAGAAATTGTGCAAAGGTTAGGGAAATGAGTTTAAAAGGCACATGAAAGGACTTGAGAGCTACTGCAGATGGAACACAGCCAGAAACTGTACTGGGAATATGGTCTCTCTCAAGCAAAATTTTGGCATTTAGAAAATTCTTCTTGTTTTTTATTATGTATGCCCTCCCAGGATAAGCCTCCAGCTGCTTCAGATCCTGGCACTAGGTCAAACAGTACAGCAGTATTCATACCGCCATTCCTGGTGTTATAGTTTGGTATGCCAGAAATCCCAGTTCAGTCTCAACTTTACCAAATTTTTCCTGGTTTCTTTGCAATCCCCAGACCCAGAAAATGATGAATATCTGAGGGAGAACTGCTTAATAGTGGCTCACAACATCTTACTCTAGCTGAAAATACTGTCTTTGAGACTACAGTGAGAGGCATGGATCAGTCACACAGATGAATCTGGAAACAAGTTTTTAAGAATTCTGGGAAACATGAACACAGAAAACTTTTCTGGATTTGTGAGAGAAAAAATACCTTGCATGCTCTTAAGAAATGAGAATAAAGCCATGGTGGGTTTTGTGCTTTTTCATTTGGGTGTGAAGATCCTACACACACGTGTGGCTCCTTTAGCATCTCCACCTATAACAGTCTGATTATGTTAATCTTTGTTTCCATGTAAACATATCAGAAAACTTTAAGGACCCAATTATGATCACATAATTAATTTTATGTGACAAATACTCACATAACAGCAAAAATAAGAGATTCTTTGTTGCAGTTATAAAAGAAGGTGAGGTGCGGGGTTTTTGTTTGATTTCTTTTGCTTTTTTTTATCAGGAAATAAGCTGAAATTACTTTTTTTTTTTTTTGGTACGTACATATACTTATGTCTCTAGCACTTGCATTTTGAAAAAGATTAAATGATAAAAGCTTTTCCATATTTCTGCAGGCTAGAAAAATAATCAAGGCTTCTTAGTTATCCAAAACGCAAAACAATCCCTTGAGGAAACACAGTAAACAATGTAATGACTTGTGAAGTCTATGATTTCAATGGATCGTTTCATTTTTGCCTGAACTGCTCTTTCATGGCTACTCTTCTAAGCTTACCAATTTCAAGGTCGACTTTTTGCTAAATGTCGACAGCTGGCCTTCTGCATCAAATTAGAATCCAGTCCTGTGAGTATATACAGATATTACTTATTATATACTGATTTCTCTACAAAATATATTTTAAAATTATAACTACTATTAGAGAGTGTGAAAAAGGTAATATAGAATGAAGTCTGGGTCAGTAAAAAAAAAAAAAAAAATTCAATATATGAAAAAGACCTTATACCTAAATATGGCCACAGTGCTAGAGGGTAAGTGCAAAAAGCAGAGTCACAGAAAAAAACCCATACTGAACTAACTATTCCTTTAAAATAAAAGAATCCTGATCCATCATTAAAAATCAATAGCAAAACTGAACTCTGTTCTGGCTTCTTGTATTTTAGATTAGGTATGAGGCACACATAGTTAATGATCAAAGAGCTTTTACTCCTATTTCTACTGAATATTTGCTTCTTAGCAAAATGCAAATGTATATGGCTATGGCTGTGTTAAACTTTGCAAAACTGTCAGAATACTTACATTTTAGTACTCAGAATAGTTTACCTCTAGTAACTGTACCTTGGAAAACTGTAAAGCATTTACTTTTTAAGGAAATTGAAGGTCTTTTCTTGTACCAGATGCATTCAGGAGCAATTATTTCTAAAAAGGAAGAGGTGGCTCTTTTGCCAGCTAGTGTTCACTTCAGAATGCAATACTCCTTTTAGCAATGCAATGAGTCAGAGATTTAATATTAAAAAAAAACAAAAGGATATTCAGTTAACAAGGTGGTTATTTGTGAGAACACACTGAAGATCTAAAGAGATAAAACAATATCATAAAAAAGGAACAAAACAAAGTTGCACGCGTTTTCCAGAATTCTTACAATGAATGAAGCTAAAATATCTATTTAAACTCTCATGGTTTATTAATCAAAACATGTTTATAAGATCTCTTGCAGTGTTTGCATATAAATATTGTAAAAATACATTGAAAGACATGAGAATGGTCCACTGAGTATCTTATTAAAAACCTTTTGTGCAAAATGAACTAGAGTAAAAGGAGAAAAATAGAGTAAAAGGAGAAAAATCAAAATTATTTTAAAAAAACAGATGTATTTTTCCAGTTCTTTCTCATACCAAACCAAGCCTGATCTTGTTTGATATAAGGTACTTCTACAATATTTAGGCTTCTGAATTCAAGATTATTACATCCTTGGCTACCATTCACATTTTGTGGTCTATTCTTTTTTGTTTGTTTATTTTTGAGCTTAATAAAAAACATCAGTGATTTTATAAACGCCCTTAATCTGCAGACATCCTATTTCAAAATTAAAGACATAAAATAACTGCAAACAAAGGGTTCTGCTTGCCAGACGTAAATCTATTATCCCTCTCCACAACAGCAAAAGTGCAGATCCCACTTCATCCCTTCATTCTATATTTAGAAACCAGGTGCACTTCAACATGAGGCAGCTTAATCCCTTTTAAAATGTTAGAAGTCGAAATATCAAGGCTGTCTGAAAACTGATTTATCAGTGAGCTCCTGCCAGTGTGTTTTTGACAATTTACGCTTTGGAATCAATAGACACTTTTGATTTCCCATCAGAAAGACATTCATCTTTCTATAGCTCAAGGATCTAATATTAAAGGAAGACTTCAGCTGCTTTATGTCTAAAAATAATGAGTGCAACTTCTACTCATCACTCACAAAACAAGTAAACTATAATGCTGAAAAGATTTTTGATGGAATCTATTTATATATTTTCTTAATATTTTTATTCAATTATTCTAACATTCCCTTTTAAAAGTTCAGAATTTTCAATTGAACTTACTGAATTAAACTGGTATTACTGAAATAAACAGCTATCATCTGAAATGAAGCTAAAAGCACAAAGTGTTCTGTATTGTGTCTATGTTAAAATTCCCACCTTTGTGTTTCTCTTCTTGCAGCTGGCAACGCTGGAGATCTCAGTTGTGGATATTTTTAAATCAATGCCTGATCAATGACACTAATTATGTACTTAAAACCCCATCTGCATTTCGAAACTGTATTAGCTATACATGCAGTATCCTGCTCACACAGGATATTCAGTAATATATCTATTTTGTTACATTTGAGAAATTTTAAAGGAGATCATTTCAACTTACCAACAAAAAATAAATAAAGATAAAATGGGGATAATATTTCTCCTGTTGTATTGCCCACCATTCTTGGCCCCTATTGAGCAAAACATGTTCTTGCAGTCTTCAGAGTATTTTTTTTAAAAACTGAACCTTGCAGCAAAATATTAGAATAGCAAAGATGCAAATGATCTTAACTAAGTCCTTCTTATTTTCCTGGAGATTAAGTTTCTCATGGCTTTTTTTTTTTAATAATTATTTTTCACAAAATTCCTGAGTAATGGACTCAAAATTCTGTTTTGGGTTTCAAATGTTTAAAAGTCTTGAAAATCCCTACTGAACTTTCAGGTTCATTATATTATTTTGAGAAGTAATAATTAGTTTTGAATACAATAAATTACCTGTCCTGAGACACATTTGTAAATGTAGGCAACAGTTTTGTAATTTGGATTTCACTTTGGATATTTATTTTGGTTTTTCCTTTCAACCTACTTCCTCAAACAGGATTATTTAGCGTTACCTTTCTCTTTGCTTATCTTTCTCTCCCAAAACAGGGAAATTAGCCTTGTGGCAATGATTTTGTGAAATATATTCGTGGCAATGGTTTTGTGAAATACATTCATAGCAATGTCTAATGCACAATGGTATTTCAGTTCTCAAACACAGAATGAAAGCCACATTAATATGTAGAATAAATTACCGTATAAAATGGAGAACCTTCGAGCCCCAAAACCTACACAGGCCTCCAAAAACAAACCAACAACCCTAAAAACAACTCACCCAAGAACAACATAAAATGTAATATTCTTATTCTCAAGACAAACAAAACAGCTGTAGTGCTGGTAGTCTAGATAAGTTCACATACTACACAAAGGAAGATGATTTCTCCACCCCAAGATACTGAAGACTGAGCAGCTTAATTTACTGATGACATTTTAGTTTCACTTACATGGCTCATAAGCTATGATCTACAATTACCAATGTGACACTAGGAGGAGACCACAACAACAGAAAGAACACTAAAGAAATTATTTAAATTCTAGAATCTTCATGACACTGTAATTTAGGTCCCTGATACTTAAAACTGAAGAAACCTGCAACGTCATAAAAAGCGCCTAGCATGCCATATTCATGGAAATTTTAAAACCCACAGGTGAAGGCTTTTTGAAGCATCCACAGGTTCATAAATTATTTAACTGCAGAAAATTACAAATAGAAATACCTTTGATCCTGCAAAAAATATTATTTTTAAGATGTATTATAATCTACTGATTCTTCAATGGCATTAATATATGAACTGAAATTTGTGTAAATAAACTTATGACAGAATTCTTAGTTTTGACAAATAATGACAAAGGAAATGAAGAGACAGGCAGAAAAGTCTCCAAAAGAGGGTGTTTCCATAAAGGACTTAAAAATATTTATAAAAATTTCAACTGATTTCATCCAAATCAATTCTGCTCACTCTACCTCACTGTCAATCATCATGACACAAATTTTAAAAAGAAAAAACAAACTAAAAGTACATTATCATTCCTATTTGTACATCAAAATCCTGGTTATGTACTTATTTGACCTTTTTCTACTGCTTTAGGCCATTGGGAGGAGTTATGGAAACAACTCCCTTGAGACTGAGGGAAATTCATAAAGTCAAGTACACAAAGTTGTCCTGCAAGTTCATACAGTCAAAGCTGCACCATTGTAGTTTTGTGTGATATTTCTAGGAGGAGCAATGACTGGAATTAATTCCAACTGGGACAAGGATGTTAGTGTGCTGTTCTATTCTTCTCTGTAGAGCTCAAACCTTTGTCATACCCCTGTTCAATTGTCTGCATCAAAATAATTTGTTAAAACATCTCTGGTTATCAGTCAAACTACTGCAACAGTAAAATGTATGGAAGAATGATGGATAAACTTCATTGTTCAGTGAAAATCGGAAGAAAATATAGTTACAAGGCATATTTTACACTAATTTTCATGACCTAGCACTAATTTCTCTGTCTAACTCTTTATATGCAACAATTGGTAATTGAAAACTAGTCTTCTAGAACATAAATTATTCCTTTTTTGGAAGGAAAAAAAAAAGGGATATAAGACTGGTAGACAGAGACTGCCATTTTTCATCTGGCCCCAAGAGCAGTGAAATTTATTCAAAACATCTAAGTAATAGAAATTTACTGTTAACTTCATTTCAAAAGTCCAGAGCAGGAGCAGTTTTTGGCAGAAAGTTTAAAAACATGAATGAAAATGGTGTTATGTATGCAAAAATGCATTTTGCATACATCATGCCATTATCTAATAGAACTGTGTATTTCACTTAACCTTTATTATTACATCTATCTATAAAAATAAAATCCTATTGATGGACAGGAATCAAAAAGCTGAGACAGAGACAAGTCAAAGTCACTTTTTGCCAGAAATTCTACTTTATATATTAGTCAACTAAATATGGTGAGTCTGATGCTTTCCAAAGACATGTTTCAAGAGCTCCTGATGTACTTGCAGCTCTTATCTCTTATTTGCTTTATAAGTGGCTTATTTAACGATTTTCTGTATCTCTGAGATACCTAAAGATGTAGATTAGAATTTAATACATAAATTTAACATAATTTTATAAAGATTATGACAATATTTGTATGGATTATCTGCCTATATGACACTGAGGGAAAGAGTGACTAGGATATTCATTAGAATAACATAATTTTGTAAAGCCTTGTGATTAATTTAGTCTAGGAATCCTGAGTTCTCCATTCAGTCAATCTAGTATGGCACTAACATCACAGTATGAGCAGGATGATAAAAAGGAAAAAAAAACCATGTCTTCTATGCCAGCAAGTTAGTCCTTAAGAAGCTAAGGAAAACTATTATAAATGAGATGTCAAGAGACAGATCCTTTGTATAGGTAAAGTCTCAGATCTTTTTGTAGCGGTGTGGTAGGAAGAATGTTTTCTATTTTTATATTATTCTCCTTTAGAACAAAAAATTTCATAATTCTCTAAAAATTGGAATTTACTACATTCAAACTTATTTTGCACTACAGCTGAAATTAGTCATTATTACAGGACATAGAAAATTTTGTACTTTTTTTAATTTAGGAAATTTTCCAAAGTCTGGTTTTGTCCCATCTAGCAATTGGTGAGTGATTTTTAGTGCTTTTGATTTTTCAGCAAAAAAAGAATTTAAGCTCCTTTACTGCTGCCTCAAACACACAAGTAAAAAAATGAAGAAAATCAGATGCATTGTCACATATGATCCATTTTTTCATCCCTCAAAACATTAAAGGAGGCATGATCTGAAATTTTTTGTTACTGCAGAGTAGTCCTAGGAGTCAAATTCTATTCTGACTCTCTAAAATACATCATAATGATTCACATTTTAGATAAAAGTCAGCCTTTACCTAAGATTTCAAAAACATATTATTCAAAATTATCTAAACCTGGAATAACAAAATGGCTATATCCGGATTTCTATTTTTATTACACTAACTTTAACAAAAAGGATAGTAGACATGGGTTGTAGCAAACTCTATTTTTGAAGTAAATTTTTATTTGATCTCACTCTCAAGCCTGTTCAAGGTTGCGTGTGAGGGTATTCGAATACTGTAGCTCAACACCATTTTTTTCAAAAAGATTTACCTTATTTTTTCTATCCTCATAGCTATACTTAAAGTAGAAAAACAGTCACAAACAATTTCAACAATAAAGTAGCCTTATTACCATTTTTTTACTACTTCTGTGCATTCCAGCATGGATTTTGCTATTCCAGTGATGAAACACATGAAATAGCTGGTTGAAACCTTTCTTTATGCTTTCTTATGCATGAATGAATTTTGACGACAAGGCTGGAATTAGGTTTCTTGAAATAACTGTACAAATATTCCTAACTCCTCATAAATGCTCATGAAAGCACAATGGGCTGTAAATACTTAAAATATTAGTGAATCTTTGATCCTATTTACTCATTCTGCTTAAGAGTAATTTAGTTCCTTCTTTCTCTCTCTTTCTCTTTCTTCCTTTCTTTGTCACTTTGTTTCTCACCTTTTTGCAATATCAGAATCAAACCATATACACATATGAACAGAAGTTATAGCAAAATAAAACCAGCATAAATTCAAATTTAACCATTAATGCAATAATATTGCTTCAAATTCTACCTTTAATGAGGCTGGTGTACTCCTGAGAATTTCTTAAAATTGTGTACATGCAAACACATGCATGTGCGATGCCATATGCGATTTTCCTATGTGCCCATATGGTTTTTTTAAGGTGTTTAATACACATATTAAAAACACTTTCTACAGAAAAAGTGAAGCTGTACAATGGTATTAAAAAAAAAAAAATTCATCATTAATATGCTGAGAGATCCATGGTAATGTTCTCACTGAAAGCCGTAATTATTGCAGTAACTACAGAAAAAAACCCAAACAAATAAAACCAAATTGATTTCTTCCTCAGAAACTTAATGGTCCTGGACTTTCACTGGACAGCAGTACATCATTTGGTCTTTTATGCAGAAATCACTGTAGAAGTGCTTATTGTTTTTTGTTCGAAAGCAAAAGATTTAGATTTTTATTTCTGCCATTTTCCTAACATACGTACATACATTAAACACAGGTAAGTCATAAAAAATATATCATGATGTTAGATAGTTCAACTTAGATTTGCTGTTAATTTATAAAAACATAATGATTACCATTAGATTAGATCTTTTTTGCTCTAGTTTCCTTTTCCTATTCCTTGTATTAAACCAAAATATCAGCTTTAATGAATTTTATTTGCATACTACTGAAATGGAGAGAGTAAGCTCCTCCTAATTATCCTTTCGTGACATACAATCCCAGCTGCAATTAAGTTTTTTAATTTGTCTGCCATTTTAATTGTTAACATTACATTGTGAAGGTTAAACTGCTTCTTATAAAAATTGATGAAAATAGACCTTCTTATTGTGTAAGAAATGGTATTTTCTTTAACTGCTGGCTTAATGTTTTCTTTAAATACTGATTGCTAGAATTCATTTATCCATTTTGACCTACTTAGTGTGAGTTCTCAAAAAGTGATTAAAGTATGCGGTTTTATAAGAAAAAAAAAATGGAGTTTACAGTACCATATTGTATAAACTACCCTTTAAATATTCTTTGTAACAAAAAGAATACGATAAAGCATATGATATTCAGTGTAATGGTAGGGTAAAGGTTAATGAAAAAGACAAAGAAGTTCCCTATATACACCACAGGAAAAAAATAATAGACCCGGTAGCTGTTAATACATTCAAAATTTCAGGCTGTGTTTGAAAAACTGGCAGGGTAAGCTGACAGCATAATTAAAATGCATGGGTTTCTTCCTACTTCAGGGAAAGAGAAAGCTGTAAGCCAGTTTTTTTGGCTACTTAACAACTTCTATATTCAATTTTCTTCTGTCATATTTTGATCAATTAATTGTGTGTGAATATGGGGCAAGATAATCACAGCCAAATTCTCATCCAGCTTATTTAGCTGTCCAAATATTAAGGCTATTCCAATGGTATGTTCACTCTTGTAGAACAACTGTCTTCTGAATTTTTTCTTGCAAGGTTTCAAAAGTTCATTAATTCAAAAGAAGGCCTGCGTTCTTGGGTATAAGGTCTCATAGTATGATGATTCATAGTGCAATTAATGTATTTTTTCCAGTGGGATTGGAGTGGTGAATTACAGTGTGTGTACAACCAGCTTGACAGCCCACTGCAGACAAAATGAGAAGACGCTGAGCTCAACAACACAACCTTCTCTCCACGTGGCAAAGAGCTCTTTCACAGATCATGGCTGGGAGATAGTACATCAAGAATTTGCAGATAGAGCAAACCCTCTGTAGTGCCAGACTTCAGCTGACTACTCATCATGTAAATTAGTGACAACGAGAGGACAGAAGCACATCCTTGATGGTGCTGGTTAGGTATGGGTATTTAAATTCCTATCACTATCCCGGGCAGATAGTGAATGCTGGCTGCTTTTTCCCTTATTTTGGGATGCCTCATTTCACCCTATAAGGAAGTGCACTTCACCTTTGCTCTTTTTTCCTTTTGTTTCACTTACTCTCATGTGGACAGATATGTAAAAAGGGAGCACCTCCCCTGAACATTTTTTGTGTCACCTATTCCCACTAGCATATGAAAACAGATTAGAATTTCAACTGGACTTCCAGGATACAGAATTTTACAACACACCTCAGCAGTAAAGTATACAGTTATATAGAGTACAACCTTCGTTCTTCTGTTTGCTTATTCACAAGCCTAATTTTTTATCTTACTTTTTTTATTGCTAGAGAACAAGCCAAGGAGAATTGCTAATTTAGCTCAACTCCTAGATTAATCTCAGTCACAGCTTTGTAGAATACAGTTCCTATCTGATAAGTATGACCTCTGCTCTTTCCTCTAAATACTTTATAACTCACCCTGTTAAAGTGTTTATTTCACTAGGTACATTGATTACCATATCTCTGCATAATTGCTTTGCCATGATTATTCACTATTTCACCAATCTTTATGTCATTACGCATTTCCTCATAAATGATTTGTGCTTACTTCTATATAATCAACAAAAGTATTGAACAAAGTTGGCCTTAGAGTTTCCTTTGAACTTCTGTGAAAACACCTTTATATCGTAATGATAAATACATTTTGAGGTTCACCAGCTAGATCTTAATACATTTAATTTGGACTGCATGGATATGGTGCTGTTATTTAAAATTAAAAATTCATACATTAGGACAAAAGTCAAACTCTCCTTGTATTAAATCCCTGCGTCGTATGTATGCTAACCTCAAAAAATTAAATCAGGGTTTTAAAAAATTTATTTCTCCATTAGAAATATTTAACTGCTATTAGTATTTGGGGTTTTTTTACTTAGTTC
The DNA here is from genome assembly GCA_013397115.1 of Edolisoma coerulescens. NCBI lineage: Eukaryota > Metazoa > Chordata > Aves > Passeriformes > Campephagidae > Edolisoma > Edolisoma coerulescens. The sequence goes on from VWZW01002447.1 coordinate 528,185, forward strand.
TTCTTAATTAATTTTTCTATCTACTTTTCCATTATTGCAAGCAAAGCTGATATCAGAGAAACTACTTTAGCAGTTAGCAGGAATATTCATTAGCTGTTCTTGAGTATTGAATATCTGAAAACTTCAGGAAATCAATGAACTAGTAATAATTAAAAGCCTGAAGAACATTTAATGAGTTATTCCTGGATTTTATCACTTTCCCTAACTGTTAATGAACTGGAAATTTTTTTTTGTTATCATGGAGTTCAACCACATTATCTTTTTGCTTTACAGAGAGAGTTGAAACATATTCTCAGTTAGCTGTTTTACTAATCATTCTCTGCTGTTATTATTTTTACTATGTCTTCATGCAAAGTACATATTGTACTTTTAGGCTACCTTTTTCTCTCCTCAATCCCTTTAACTTTTCCTATTGATTTTCAACATTTAGTAAACACAAATCTATATGGTTAAAGAGCCATTTCAGTGCAACTTCCCATATTTCTGAAAAATTTCCTGCTATTTTTAAACTTTCCATTGCCAACTGAAACAGTGTAGGTCTATATGCATATTTAGTTTATTTCTTTATTGATGAATGACAACATTTTGACTCCTATGTAATCTATGTAAAAACACACAACTTTTTCCCCTCTAAAATGCATTTAATTTTCCCTAACTTTGGCATTTTAAGAACCAAGCATATTATTGTATTAGAACCACAATTTGCTTGTCCTAAATGAATGTTAGAAGGTTAAAATCACTCCCAACCACTAAATTTGGCTGAAAAAAAGAGCCGTTTTTATTCAAAGTAGAGAATTATCTATATTAAAGGCAAACCCGCTTCCACAATTTCTTTTTCACAATTCCACAATTATCACACAATTTCTCTTGAAACTGTAATGATGTCTTCATTGCTTCCATAAAATCACTGACAACACAAGTAATATTTTCCTAATAACAGATTTTTTTCCGGTCTGTATGGTTTAGCAATCATTTCCTGTGTGGTTAAATGTTATTGTTTATAACCATGTATGTATAAGGACTAGCTTTTTTCCATCTAAATAAAACTTTCATGTACACACACCTACAAATAGGTTTTGCATGGGAAATTCACAGAAAAGTGTTAAATACAATTTCAGTGTAGAAAATGTATTCCTGGTTCCACAGCAAGTATTGAGTCTCTACTACTCTCACCGAAAAATAAAGAATAAACTATAAATTAAAAATTGTATTCAGATTAATTTCCTGATGACTGAAGAAATTTTCATCTCACCTCATCTGCATCATTCAATAAAATTATGTCTGAATTAACCAAAATGTATCAAGCCAAACAATCTGGTCATATTATTAAACAATGACAAATGAATAAGACATTCAAACCTGTGTTCTGTTGAATACTGTGAACCTGAGGTACACAGAATGAAAAGGTAGACAGTCATGATCTTCTAATTAGGCTACCTGCTGTTTTGTATCTACATGAGTTCAAATGATACCAGATGTAAGGTTATAAGCATTTCTAATATGTGCATACAGTGCAGGGCAATGTGAAGGAAATTACAAATCAAAAAATGCATTTTACCATGGCACAAACAACTTCACATCACATGAAGAGAGCCAAATGGAAAAAGTTGTCAAACATACATTTTAAGGGAAGACCAATATGAAGATGCTAACTTTGATGATAATATATGTGTTATTTAAAATTCTAAGAGCATATATTACTTCAAACTAAGGGAAATCCTTCCAGGATATGTAATTTCCATTGATATCACAACTTCATTCAAAACAGAAGCTCACACTTTTCAAATTTGCACACTAGGTTAATAAAATAGATTGGGGCATTCCCTTTCCGATAAGCCCACAGAGCAGCTCCAGCCACGGAGTGCTCCTGTTGTCAGACAGCTTACCATGGGGTGGGAAGCTGAGATTCATAATTTCCTTGTGCTGAGACTACACTGTCATTCATGGCTGGTACACAAACACCAGACAAAAATTATTCGGAACAGTAACAAATGCTCTTGGATATCAAAACTCTTTTCATTTCAACCCAGAAACAACCACTGACCAATAAAATTCACTCACCCTCTCTTCGATTAAGCCTTGCAAATCCAGGGCTGTGACTGCTAGACAGCTCTGATGAACTACTAAATGATGACTGAGGCAAAGCAGACACCAGCTGATCATCACAATTATCTGCCAATGAAAAATATCACATTTAGGTTAATCCAACAGACATCGCTTACTAGAACTGTAACTCTCTCTCTGAGAGAGAGATAATCTACTCTCTATATGAGAGCAGCATATCTCTAAATATTTCTTTTTGCTGTATTATGTGTAAAAGTATCAGTACCAAAGCAGATGTTTTGGGGTTTTTTACCCAATATTTCATGAGACTACCAGATTATAATTTCTTATGTTCTTTAATTGGCTGCTCTTATCCACTTCTAACTTAACTTCTGAGATCATTCCGAGAAATTGTTCAGTGCTCACTCACTATGATTTAGATGAATAGCAGGTGACATATTCTATTCTCTGTTGCAGCACCAAGCTACAACCTCAGGTCATGCTTTTTACCTACTTTTGACCTGATGCCAGCACAGGTCTTTGCAATCACTTTTAATGTGCAATCACATTAAATATAACTGTTTCTAAAACAAAATAAAAAGCCAAGGAAACTGAACCAAATTAAATAAAAAAGTCATCTCATCCCTTTAAGCACAGTGAGCACGACAAAAAAGAAAGTCTTTGCTTTGCCAACGGTATATGCGATTGATGAAGACACAGCAAAAAAATCATTATCTCACAATTACTACTATGCAAGCCCTAACATCATACAGAATAAAACCTCAGTGTTTCGGAAAAAAAAGACTTAACTGCAGTTCACAATCAATCAGGCAGAAACAAGCAAATGCTAATCAATACTCTAGCTTGAAATGCCTCTCCAGATGAATTACTATACAGGATATGTGTTCATTCTCTATTTAAATTTGAAATGTATCAATTGAGAATCAATATCTGATCTAGTTTAGCTGAAAGAAGATTAACTTTAAAAAACTCAGAGAAGTGCAGCAAGTCCTTCCCTAACTATACTGGGGGTGACATCTATTCTTTAGAAAAAGAGGAAATTACGTCAACTTTTAGTCTTTATGAAGTGTTTCTTTTCAGGACAATCACATTCTTTGAATGCAGCTGATAACTGACAAGTCATAGGTGAATTCTTCTTGTTCTTCCAACTCTCCTATTTGTCTACCAGATTTCACTGTCAAAAATTGTAAATATTAATTAATACAAAACCTTTTCCTGCCAGTAATAATTAAGTGTTTCTGCTAAGTAATTATAGACAATTCTAATTAGCAGCAAGACTTTTATATGAATGTCCCAAGGGGATTTTTTGATCACATTCCAAAATATTTTTTTTAATGTTGTTTAATTTGGTTCTTTGAGGAAAGCTCTTTCTAAACGAAAGGGTTAGTACTGGCCTTGACTGTTAAGAGTTGGAAGTTCTCTCCTAAATCCCATAAATAATATCCATTCACAACAAACAATAGGTTTTATTAATTGCTCTTGATAAAGTCACATATGCCATATTCTACCAAATTTAGAGTACTTCACTCATGAAAAAAAAAAGAAATAAAATTATTCTTAGTTTCATAACTTTATTTGCTGTTCTAGACTTTTACAATAAAAGAGGGCGAAATTTTATAACTACTCTTTATTTTCTAACTGCAAACTCTTTTTTTCACTTCATTATCCACAGATTAGATTTGCAATGGTGAAAGAAGCTGTTCTACTTGGGACAAATTATCCAACTGGTAAGCACAAAAGAAGAAAAAAAATGAAGGTCTTATGAGTAAATGCATTGCACTGGTAAGTCTTAGAAAAGGATCTCATTAGTGAAAGGTTTCTCTACAGCATAGAAAATAGAAAGAACTTGTTAGTCATAAATTGCACTAGCAAGAGAAGAATATGATGATGCTGTGTTTCACACAGAGAGCTACTTACACTGATGATGCAAGGGAACACTTCAAGTGTCACTGGTCCTTTTTTTTCTGCCAAAGCCTACATTGTAAGTCTAGATACCAAGATGAATATTAAGGGAAGAAAATAAAAAGGCATTTTTACTCAAATCTATGTACATGATATAGAATCACGGAACCACAGAATCACAACACAGTTTTAGCTGGAAAGGACCTTTAAAGGTCATCTAGTCCAACACCCTGCCATAAGCTGGGACACCTTCCACTAGCTCAGATTGCCCAGAGCCCCATCCAACCTGATCTTCAATGCTTCCACGTGTGGGGCATCTACAGCCTCTCTGGGCAAACGGCTCCAGTCTTTTAATACCCCCACCACAAAAAATATCCTCCTGTATCTCATCTAAATCTATCCTCTTTTGGTTCAAAACCTTGTTCTATTGCTACAGACTTCCTTATGAAGTATTGAAAAGGCCACTATAAGGTCTCCTTGGACGCTTCTCCAGGCTGAACAATTCCAGCGCTCTCAGCCTTTCCTTACAGGAGAGGTTCGGCTCCATCCCTCTGAATGTTTTTTCAGCCCTCCTCTGGACCTGCCCCACAGGTCCATGTCTTTCCTGTGCTGAAAACTGCAGAGCTAGTTGCAGCAGAATGTCTAATCTCTTTCAAATGCCTCATATTTTAAATGTTGATCTTCTGGTGAGAGGTGGCATGTGTTATGAAATGAATCATCAGGAATGAGACCATGCCATTAATACACAGAAGCACTAGCAGATAAACAACAGCAGGCACACTACTTTCACAACACCCCTGGGTATAAGTCTTCACAAATTTCAATTCAAAATAAAAAAAAAAAAGGTATATTTCTGCTGGATGGATGATACATCTGCCTTTGTAATGCTTGCTTCTGCCAACTACATTTTTCACCCTTTTTCTTTTTAATGTACATGTTGGAAAGGAATCAATGGCACTGAATTATTCTACCCAGATGGTCTAATACATGTGTATTTGTGAAACACACATATTGCTTTGAGATATTCCCAGAAGAATTCTATGAGCACTTAGCATTTATCGTATAATTTATGCCAAACTCTTTTTATAATAGAAAGGCACATTAAATTTTGAACATTAAAAAAAGGTGTTATCCAAAATCCAACAGTCCATGATATAGCTTTTTGCCTTTGTACATGAGAAATGAGCAATGTATCACAAATACATCATCAAACCCTGAATAATTATACATTTCTTTTACAACAGCTGCTATGTTTTATTTCAGGAAAATGACTTCATATGAACTTCTGCTTTATTGCTTAGAACATATAGCTTAAAACATATTCTTGCAGCAACTTCCAGTGGGCAATGCAACTCAAAATTTAGTATGAATTTCAGAATGAAATCAAAACGCTTTGTAGAAATTGTCAAGAACCAGATGGTCAGTTTCAACTTGCTTCTCAAAGTAAATAAAAACAAATGAAAGAATAGCCTCTACAGAGTGACAATTCCGTGTGCTTTCACTTACATTGGAAGACATTCTACAGAATGGAAACACTGTTTGAATTCAGTGCTTTCTAGTCACGTGCTACTAGAGACTCTTCATTTCTCTTGGACAGCCTTCCACTGTACAACAAGACACATCTTGCTGCTGAAGGCAGTGTAGGGCTTTCTAGTAATATTTCACACGGCTTCTCTAGGTTAAAGGAATACTCAACTAGTCTATTCTAACATGAGACTTAAAACAAGGAGCTTTTTAGTTAAAAGTTGTCCAACATATAGCATTTATTACATTTTTTGTGATAAATATTTATTTTTTAAACATTACATAAGGAGACCAAAAACATAAAGAAACCCTAGGTTTCTGTAATATGCACAAAAATCTGGTAACAAATAAGGTTTTGTGAAGGAAAAAAAAAATATTAATAAAATACATATTACCTGTTATTCAAGAAAAGTTATTCAAGTTATATAAGGCAGGCTTTTCCATATACCGTAATTCCAGTGCAAGTTTAATAACATTTATAAAGCAACTGAGGCATTTTATAAGAATAAAACTCTTAAGTGATGCATGAATAAAGTATGCCTATCATTTCTCTTCCAGCTCCAAATATTATCTCATTATGCATACTCAGAGTAAACCAAGAGATTTTTAATACACAGGTACTATGAATTATATAGATCATGACATATGAACTACAAAAAAGGAGTTCAAACAAGATATCATCCTATAATAATAACAGTTACAATAACAATATTAACAGTTATCATGACTATGTTTATAACATCATGGTTGATCAAATAAATTTTGTTTCTTCCACCAAAGCAGCTGCTTGCTGAAATAAATACAGTAATAAAAATAGCAGAATACTGGGACAATTTCAGATTTATTTCTCCAGAATGCGTAAGTGTATATTTTAATTTCCATGAAATGAAAAAACCTTATTTCGTTTACAGGCACAAAACCTTCTCTTTTCTGTGAAAAAATCAAGAATATATGGCACTGATTTTACTTTGAATGGAACAATTACTTTATCTAAATTATCAGCTTGGTTCATAGTAAAGGCTAACAGATTTCAATGTTTTTCAATTTGAGTGCAAATTTTCTCTAAATAAGCAAATGTCAACATATAGTGCTTAGTTACTATAAGTTGATGTGCAATAATGACATTCTGTTCATAATTAACTAAAAAGTACATGCATTACACTGGCACATTGACTTTACTCATGACATATTTTAACTCAAACTAAAACATCCCAACCCAAGAGCATACAAAATTAACATATCACAATTTCACTTATTTAACTTTTAAATGAAATTATTTTCAGCTATTATACTGTTGCATACCCTTTTATTTCTTCAAATTCAATTTACTCAAAACTCCCTCTAACAACAAGAGCTACAATTCCTTAATTAACTATTAAACTTCTCATAAGGCAAGAAAGTAGTAGCATAGAAGGAATAAAAATATTATGATGTTTGACTTCCCTAAAAACCTGTCAAGTTCTTTGGTTTTATCAAGGATTCAAAGAAAATACTGAGTATCTAAAGAGCAAAGCAACACTTTAACATTAAACAAACAAAAAAAAAATGTTCCAGTAAGCCACATGAAAAGAAAACAACGGTAACAAAACCAAATCAAAGAAAGTTTTGCATTCTTACCCCAAGTAGGGAAAACTAAATACTTGATCATCAGACAAGTAGAATAGCTATAAACAACTAGAAATTCAGTCATAGCAGAACAGAATAGAAGAGGCAATAGCTCTGGAAGTCTCTCAGAAGTGTAATAATGTTCATCTTTCCCAGTCAGGTAAGCCCTAAGAAGGATCAACTTTGCTATCAAATTTTAATAAGTGAATATCTATGATGAAAGACTCAGTGAAAAGGAATGAGACTCATAAAAATAAAGGACACGTCATACTGTATCAACAAGACTAGTGCTTGCTAAAACCTAAAAAAAGGTGCCATAAAACCTACCCTCCAACAGGTATTTATTAAATCTTTGGTTCTGTCATGTGCACTTCAAAGAGTTACTTTTCCCAACACTGTGAAGAGCAAATATTCCCTACCCCATCTACTCTTTTCAACAAAAGACGCTTCATTTTCCCCAGGAGTGAGCACCTATGTAATTTTACCTAATAGATATTTTAAATATGATAATTGTGGTAATTTAGTCTTTGGTCAGTGTGCAGGCTTGTAATTAGTTTCAAAAGATTCACTGAATTTAATGAGATTCCTGTGACATAGATAAAAAGAGATTTCTCCTCTCCTTGTTTTCCCGAGAGGTATTGACCATTGTGCTGGTCCCAGTCTTAGTGAAATCTTCATCAGTAAGAGAAATGAGAAGTTGACAGATTTACAGACAATTAGACCATCATGGTTTCAGGCCTTCTAGCTACACAATATGCAATGTCACTTAATATGAACCCAGCCTGTCATTACTGCTGCTGTAGCATTATTATGCTTGCATTTGCTTCCTGGACAGGGATAAGTTATTATTGTTCAGAGAGCCTAAGAACTTCTTTATCTCAGGTCTACTGCTGCCTATTTGTAGCCAGAAGTTTAAAAACAACTCAATAGAAAAGTTGCACTGTTTCATTCATGCCTCTTGAAGCCTTTCAGAGCCACTAGGGTTTTCCATTCTTCAGTTCAGTTAATGGAATATATTAGGCATTTCCACATATTACATTTCAACTGCATGTAGCAGCCAATTCAGTTCATAATGCTTTACCTCACTGAGGTCTTCTGCTGCTTACTCCTCTGAAAGATGAAATTTTACTGCTGAGTAGCTCAGGCTGGTTTTCTTATTTTTTATTTAAACACAAGTTTTCATTAATAGATTTCAGCTATTTCTTGGAGGCGGTGGAGGGAGAAGGCAGGGAGCTGACTGCCCAAGATAAAAAAAAGAAGGTTTTAGGGTTTTGAAATAGTTTCTCTGCAAATGTAAAGACTTTATCAAGGAGATAACCTGCCTGGCAGGGCTGGTGATTTTCTTGAACTTGAAACAAAGTCTTCCAGTTTTCTGATAAAATTTTTATCTTTTTCAGATAGCAGTTAGCAAAATTCAGCACAGAATTCTGACACTTAGCAGTCAATTGTTTCTTTTATATTCACATCAGGCATGTGATTTTTACCTTAACAAAATACATGAAATGCTATCTTTCCTTCCTTTCAAGGAGCCATCCCTTTTTCACAATTGCAGCTCTTTCATGCCAAAAAGAAATCAAGAACAGCTAGTAAGTACAAAAAGCCAAATTTCCTCTGTGTTCACAGGCAACCTTGTTTTTCTCCAGGGACATGAAAGACTTTTTTTGACTGAACACAGAGAACTTAAAAAGGCAAACCAGAAGGAGTAAGATAAACACTGCAGTTACATAGATCTGAATCTAATTATACAGGAACAGAAGGGAAACAAAAAAATGTTTTCCTACAGACATTTGCAAAGATTCACACCCATCAATGTATCTTCAATGGCTGGCATGGTTGTTATATAGCTGGAAATTATGTTTTCCTTAGGTTTTTATTTATTTTCCTCTGATTATGTGAACTATTTTTGTTCCATGTATTAGAGAAAAGGAGCATGAAAATCACAGAGTTTTGAAAATCCATAAGAAAGTGAAATAAAGGACTTCCTTGTTCCTAGTACCCAACTATCAGCCACGAGCCAGCAACTCTAGTGTTAACTGACATTAACAAAACATTAATATTAACTGAGTTAACTCACTCCTGTTTCTCTTCGTCTTTTCCAGAAACCTTCAGACTATGATTCAATGCAACGGAAATACTATCACTAAAACTTAACGTGTAATTCCTACTACCATTTGAAACCAAACAAGTGTTTATAATAATTTCCAAGATTATTGGATAATGTCTGTATTTTTTTCATAGATTACAATTACATTTTTTATTTGTGAATTCAGTGGTGAAAAAGTATACGATACAAAAAAACATTAGACTAGGACAAATTAGACCTGAGAGATGATGGCAGAAATGGGTGATTTCCAGTTAAGATCTTCTTATTCACTTTGAAGAAATATCACTAAATTTATTAATTAAGCAAATATGCTGCAGTAACACTTTTAGATCACCTTCTTCAAGATGTATCCTACAGTAATCAAGTAGAAGAGCACAACTTCTACTAGATAGGCAAATTTTGTGGTTTTTGACTTAAAGGCCTACTTCTTCTCAAACAAGAGTCAGAATGGCAGAATTATGATAAACACATTCCAAAACATCACAGAATCACAGTTTGGTGGGTTCTTATGGGCCTTCTTTAGTTGTATAAACTCAAACTAATATTTACTTAATATTTCTATTATTGAAATATCATGCCTTTTCACTGAGTTTTGGTGGGGATCTTGGCAACACACACTACAGGCTGAAAAAACCTTTTAGTATAAAAAGATAGATATATATTACATGTTTATAAGTACGATCTTACGAGTAAATTATTTAATTCAGTAAGTTTAATGGGTCTTTTTCTGTGAAAAGCTATGAGAGACTAATGCAATTTACAATCTCAGTCAGAAGTTTCTTAAGCAAGTGTGGTAGGAAAAAAGACAAGGTTTTTAGAGAGAATGAAAATGGATACATATACTGTAAGGGTGTTGCAAAAACTACTCACAATTTAGAATTAAAATATTTCATATTGATCAAAAGCACATAAACTTTACTATCAGAATTCATTTTTTTCCATGTCGTCGCATAATATCTGAAAACTCAATTTGTAGCACCATGAAATGTTCATTCTCATCAAGTATGGCTTAAGCTTTCTCACTGGATAATTAAATTTTCACCATCTTAGCGCTATGTCATAATGGTTTTTTTAAATTTGGAATATTTTATTACAAATTTAATTCTTTTCAGCCAGGATAACATAATCAGATAACATATACATGTTTCTTGAGATCAATAAAAGCCTCTTTACCAAAAGAGAGAATGTTTCACACAGCTTGTTACCAGAAGTATGTAGAAATCATTTTTCTTTTTCCTAAATCAGAAGACGCAGAGAGTATTCACACAAAAGAGGGAAAAAACTGTTTGTTTCATTGAAAGCTTTGACTGTGATTTAATTACCTCAAACTTTGCTCAAAGGTAGAGGGTTTCCTTTAGATAACCTTTCACCCAAGCAACAAATGTCCCACTCTTAAAAATGAAAATAACAGTTCCCTTCTACTGAAAAAAAAAAAAAAAAATTTATGTGAGACTTCACAGGGAAACAAGCTACGAAATTCAGGGTTTTTTAGTGCCTAAAAATCCCCCCCGCCGATTCAATCCTTGACTCTGGCAACAGGCTCCTCACTATCACCTCCAAAGGCATGTGTTAGTTCTGCTCTGCTTGAAAGTATCTGACAAGCAATGAAACCCAGGAGGCCCAAGAATGCTGAGGGCAGTATAGTTAAAATCCTTGTTAAGGCACTGTAGGAAAAGAGGAAAAAAGTGTATGCACTTATTCATTACAGGATTAAAAGGGTCAATACCAAATTAACTCCTCTTACAGATTCTAAAAATTGTCCCAGAAACTAAACAGAAAGCCAGTAATTCACACATACAAACACAGTGTGTAACAGTATTTTACAGTCACAAACTCCCTTTTTTCCCCCACAACTTTATAAATTTAAATATCTTTACTGCTAGGGAATAATATCTTTTTTCAGATGTAGGATTTCCAAGACAAGATCTTAAGTTTACCTTCATCTGTAAACCTTCGGATCTTGCTGTCTTGTCTCCATACAAAAGAAATAATCTCCTTTCTTCACTATCAGTCATATTATTTCAAGTAAAAGTTTATACCAATGGTGATAAAGTTACCTCAAGAATTCTTTAACAAGACAAATTCTTCTAGTCTTAGCCTGTACGCCTTATTTTCCAGACCCTGTATCCCTTTGTAGGCATACTTTGAACAGTCAACATTTGCAGCTTTTTCTTGAAGGGAAGATACAAGCACAAAAACTGGTAGCAGGGGTCAATGCTTTGGGCTGAAAGCAAATTTTCATCGATGACTTTCATATACCGTATTTGTCAAACTCGCTTCTCGAGGTCAAGGATGGTGTTCCAGGCAGTGGCAGGAGACATAGGGTACACCTCCAGCCATCCTGTGACTGTTACCACCATTGTGAGCACGTATCACTTGCCTGGGCAAGTCTGCAGGAGTGTGATGTAACTGATATACCAGGCCTTCCCTTATTTGTATTTTGAGCTGAGCTGAGCTCAGCTGGTTAGAGCATGGTGCTGACAATGCCAAGATTGTAGGATTTGATTCCTGTAAGGACCATTCACTTAAGAGCTGGACACAGTGATCCTTATGGGTCCCTTCCAGCTCTGAATATTCAGTGATTCTGATACCATTGTCCACCATACCAGAGGGGCTTTACTTGGCCTGCTTGATCCCACCACATTTCCCAGTTATAGATAACCTGGGATACAGAGTCCATGGGTAAGCCCATCCCTCGACCACGAGCCCAGATGGGTGTTGCATTTCTTCCCTGATGACCTGAGGCATCATGGGCCCACCAAGTCAGAAAAAATTAACCCTTTATGTTGCCACTCCAGATCCTCTTGAGACAGTTTAATCTTGGCAGCTTGATCTACTCGTCCATTGTTGCGATGTCCTTCAGTAGCCCGACTCCTGAGCACATGTGCGTCTCATGATCTACTTTTGCAGCCAACTTCTCTACCCAGGCAGTGATGTCTTGCCACAGTTCAGCAGCTCAGACGGATTTGCCTCTGCACTGCCAATTGGTCCTCCTCCATCATTCCAGCCACTCCCACAGAGCATTTGCCACCATTTACAAGTCAGTGTAGAGGTAGAGCACAGGCCCCTTCTCTCATTCGGCAATATCTAAAGCCAGCTGGACAGCTTTCAGCTCTGACTTGATCCACCTTGTCCCTCAATAGCATCTGCGCCTCGTCACACAGGGCATCCATTTTCTAATGTATCCCTACAACATGGCAAGAACCATCAGTTCTGAGAGTGTATCGCTTTTCATTTCCAGGTAGCTGATAGTATGGTGGAGCCTCCCCAACATGTGTCATCTTCCCCTCCTCCTCCTCCTCTGATGGTCCGAAATTTTTGCCTTAGGGCCAGTTAGTGATGACTTCCA
>VWZW01002448.1:1546-14233 GCA_013397115.1 Edolisoma coerulescens
TAGGGTGCGATGTGTAGGGTGTGATGTGATGTCCAGGACTCTGATGTGACATCCAGGCTGGCTCCTGGCTCTCTGGACGCCTGCCCTCCCCTCACCCCTGGTCAATGAGTACCTGGTCATGCGGGCTGCACAGTCAGGGCTGCACAGTCAGCTCCCCGTGAGCACCCATCACGCTCCCTTCCTGGCTGCAGAAATGGGCAGCTTTGGGTTTTTTTTTTCCACATCCCAGGCTCTGGCATGGCTCTGACTTCCATATTCACCCGTCTCCTCTGTTTAGAGGGGAGACGTCACCCGGGGGGGAGATGTCTCAAACATTTGTGTGTCATTCCCAGCTCAGTGCAGCTCCAACAACTGCTGCCACACCCCCCATGCCACAGCTCTGGGACCACCTGGCGCTGTAAATCCAGCTTGAAACAGAACAGAAAAGAGATTCCCGGGAAAACCTCCGGCAAATTAAGGAGGTGGCCCCAAACTGGAGCTTCAGAGAAACCGTGGAGAGAAAGCGACGTGCAAAGGGCAGGAATGTCACAGCAATTCGGGGACGGAGCCACGAGCTCGGTGCTTGTTTCCCACCAGCGGCTCGTTGGCGCAGAACATTCCTCCTAAACACAAATTGCAGCCACCGGCATGCCGGGGATTGCTGTGAAATCTGCCAGGGACGGCTCCGGAGGAGGATGTGCGGAGGGAAAGCACCCAGCTGCTGCCCCCAGCAGGGATCCCGGGCCGGGCGTGTTCAAAGCGGGGAGAGGAGGGGAGGGGTCGGGGGGTGATGGATGATCCCGGCACGGGGGGCGGGAGCAGGGCACGGCTGAGGGCGGATAACGAGGCTGATCATGGGGCTGGGGCCGTTCCACCCGCAGGAGCCCGAAGCCAAGTGTCCCTCGACACCTCCCGCGTGCTCTGAGGTTGAACTCGGCACCCACCTGAGGCGCCTCTGCCATCCCGCAGTGAATTTGCCAGGCAGAGCCTCGGGGCATTTTCCAGACGTGCTAGCGGAGCGGCTGAGCAGAGGGCGGACAACAGGGCTGGGGTTTTTTGTCAGGTTTTTTCCTACAATTACTTTGCATTCTGGGGTTGTTTTTTTCCATTTTTTTGTGATCCAAAGGAGCAATTCTGTTTCTGCCCCACACCAGGACATCACTCACCCCAACAAGCACCCCCAGACACCCACCAGGAGCTGCCAGGCTCCTTCCCAAATCCAGGGAAAAGCATCTGTGCTCCACAGGCTGCGGGTGGGAGCGACTGTCAGGAGCCACAGGGAATGCTGCAGCATCCTGAGCAGCATCCCGATCACACCCCGAGGGCTTTCCCAGGGCTTCTCCTCTCCAGAACTTTCCCTGCCAGCAAACGCCGCTCAGGGATGCGAGAGGGACAGAGGGAAGGTTAGGAACCAGCACAGCAACCCCAGCCCCGGTCTCACGTCACTGTGTGCCCCTCATCCCTGTCCCGAGCTGTCTGAGGGCAGGGATTTGGGAATTCCGAGCGGCTGGCGGGGAGCTGGAGCCCGGGCAGTGCCCGCCCTGTGAAGCTGTGCCTGCCCCAGGCACGCTCCCGCTCCCTGCGTGGCTCCTGGCCAGGCACATTCAATCCTCCGCTTCTCCCTCCCGTGCTGAGGCCCCGCTGGGGACACCGCGGCCAGGGCCGGCTGCTGGGCTGGGGACAGAGGGGACAGAGCCCAGGGCAGCCTGGGGAGCAGGGACAGCCCGGCAGCCCTGCCTCAGGAGGAGAGCAGAGGTGACAGCGGCGTCCAAACGTGTCACAGCGGAGGCAGCAGCTCCGCTGCAGCCGTGCCAAGCGTCCTTTGCTGTAAAAGCACCGAATTTTTGCTGTAAGAACGCCTCATTTTGGCTGCCAGCTGCTGGGCCCCGTGGAAAACCTGTCCCCAGAGCGGGGGCAGCTCTGCCACTCGCCCCACAGCACGCACAGGGAGGCAGGAGCTCGCCTGCACCGTCCCCAGGCTGCAGGGAAGATCAAACCCACCCAGCAATGACACACCAGGCCCAGTAGGAACCAGTTAAGAAAGATCCGACCTCCAGACCCAGCTGTACCCAGCAGGCACCGCCGTGTCCCTGGGGAGAGCTCCAGAGCTCGGATCTGCAGCCCAGAAGAGCCCTGGCTGTGGCCAGCAGAGGCAGAGAGTGGATTAAAGCTGACAGCTCAGACGGGAGCCGTGGAGAAACAGCAACGGGAACGAGCCTGGCTCCTGCAGGAAGCTCAGGTCAGCTCGGGGGGTTCACGTTCACCTGTTCTGCTGCTGAGGATGCAGAGCCGTGCCGAGCCCCGGGCAGCTGCCGGGCACGTTCCCCGCAGCGCTGGGCTCACATGGCCTGGCATGTGTGCTGCTGCCGAGGAGAGCCGGCGGCTCCGGGCTCTGCGGGGAACATTTCACAGTCACTGCATCCCTTCCCCGCTGCCCTGCCACTCGATGGGAGCGCGGGCAGCGAGTCATGGAAAGAGAAATGTGTTCGATGCCTCCTCCTCCTCCTCCTCCTCCTGCTGCTGCTGCTGCTGCCCTGGCCTGGCCGCTCCCCCCGGTGCACAGGCAGGCATGTGGAAATCATTGCCTGCAGAGCAGCGCTGCACTGCCAGGGCTGGGGTGAAAGCTGGCTGCTCAGCCGAGGGAAACTGGGAAATGGGGCCATGCTCCAGTGCCCAGCCTGCCAGGGCAGGAGCTGTGTGCTGGAGAGGGCAAGGGAGCCCGGTGGTGTCACTGGGAGGGCGGTGTTGTGCCCCAGCCCGGGGCTCACGAGGGGTGGGACACCCTGGTTTAACAACAGCCCCCCCAGTTACACCTCTGGTGGGCTCACGGGGTCGGGAAATGTCAATCCTAAAATGGTTTGGGTTGGAAAGGACCTTAAAGATCATCTCATCTAAAATTCCACCTCCCACTATCCCCGGTGGCTCCAAGCCCTGTCCAGCCTGGCCTTGGGCACTTCCAGGGATGGGTCAGCCATGGATGCTCTGGGCAACCTCTGCCAGGGCCTCCCCACCCTCACAGAGAAGGATTTTTTCCATCTATCCAACCTAAATTTCCCCTCTTTCAGCCTGAACCCATCCCTCCTTGTCCTGTCACTCCCAAAACACTTGGACAGGACAAAAGGAATATTGTGATTCCCGTTTTACAGGGGGGTGCATTTGGGATAAGTCCAGATGTCCCTGTGCGTGTCCCAGAGCTCCTCAGGGTCTCCCTGCGAATCTCCAAGCCCAGATCACTGCAGGTTGCTCTTGTCCCACACTGGAATCGGCTCTCTGTGAGCCCCAAATCACCCTGAAACCACTGGAAATCACTGAACAAAATTCTCGGTGCTCTGGGACACAAAATCCGTGTCCCCAGGGTGCCCGGCCCTGCTGACCACGGCAGCCACGAGGCCGACTGCAAACCGGTGAATCCAGCAGCATCTCCTCAGAATTTTGCCCATGGAGCATCACCATAACAACAGCTCCACCAATCCACACCAGACACCCAGGCCCTTAGCAACCAGGAGCTGCCAAATTGCAAAACAAAGTAAAAAAAAAAACCCTGCAAGAAATCTTTCCTGCACGCACTTTCCTCCCTGCTGCTGTGAGTGTGCAGAGCCGCCATGGGCAAAGCCAGCAAAATGCCCAGAGCACCACAGATCCCAAAAGTTCTGCCCCAGAAGGTGCCAAAGCCTCCCTTGCCCTGCTTGTGGTGCCACTGCAGGGTTTGGCCTCTGTTTTCGGCGTTTCACCGCTGGCTCCCCTCCCAAAGAGGGGAAGCTCAGAGCACACAGAACCGGAGCTGTCACCCCTGAGAGCCCTGAGTGTCACCCAGCCTTGGGGCCTGCAGGGACGGCTTTCCCTGGGTGTTTCCAGGTGTTTTAGCAGCTGTTTCGCAGGGGTTAAACCCCCCCAGCCCCGCTGCCAGCGCTGCAGTTTAGAAAGAACCAGAGTTTGCTCCTGCGGGCGAACCTTGTCCCCGGTCAGCCCGGGGAGGAGATAAGCTGTTTTTTCAGGGAACAATCCATCTCTCCCACTGAGTCACTGCCAAGCTTCCCCTTCCCAGGCGGGTCACGGGGTGAGCTGGAGGCTGAACGCTCCGTGCTCCCTGCGGGGAAGGGCTGAGGGAGCGCACCCGAGCTGCTTCCTCGTGGGAGCAACGGGCACCGGGGGTGAAGTTCTGCAGGGAAATGTGTCCGAGCAAACCTGGCAGATCCTTCTCCCTGCCAGGGCACAGAAAATGCACCAACGAAGGGCCTGGTGCTTTCCTGCTGCCACAAACTGGGAGTCCCTGCTTGGACTGGGACCAGCAGCACCCAGAACAGAGCACAAACAGGAGTTTTCCAGCCCAAATCGCCAGACCCTGTTAGCAGGAGGCAATCCTGTGGTGTAGGAGGCCTGGCTGGAGGATAATTAGGACTTTTCCGAGGCTTTGGGCGCAGGGATGCGTGGATGGGTGGGTGGGTGCAGCAGGAGGAGCCGTGGCAGCGGCTGGCACCGTGCAGCCAGAGCAGCGTGGGTGGCACCAGGAAGGGACTCCCTCACTGCTGGCTCGCACAGCCTCGGGATGCTCAGCCAGGATTTGCTGCTTGACTCACAGCCTGCTCAGCTATTTTCAGCCCAAACGAGGAACCCAGCCCAGCTCTGCCTTCCCAAAACATCGATGAAGGCATAAACTTCAGCGGGCATTAGAGGGATGATGGATGTGAGAGCGTTTCCAAAAGAGAGAGCCAAGGACGGGCTTGAGCTGCAGGGCTGGACGCAGGAATGGTGGAGCACTGAGGAAAAATCCCTGGGAGGGCAGGAACGGCAGGGATGGAGTCGGGAAAAGCCCTTGGCTGAGCTGGGAGCGGAGCGGGCACCGTCCCACCTTCACTCCCGTGCCAGCCGAGCTGTGGTGCCTGCGAGCTCCTGCAGCCCCCGCGGGGCTGTCGCGGCTGCTGGAGCTGCTGTTCCCCCCTCCCCACGCCTCCCGTCCCGTCTGACATCCCCCAGCTCTGCCGGGATAATTGGGGAACTGGAGCAGATGGCAGCGGAGTCGGCTGGGAAGAGGGAAAACCTCTCCGGCAGCTGCCGCTCGCTGCGCGCTGGGTCCTTCCCTCCCTCTGGGAGTGACAGCTCCGGGAGCGCCGGGGACACAGCAGCCCCAAAACACTCCCAGCTGGGGGCCGGGGGCGGGGGAAGGTGACAGAAACACGGTGAGTGGGGTCAAAGCACCAGTGGCACCGCGGGGACATCGCGGTTCCTCTCCCCTGAGCTCCTGAGGCTCTGTGCTCCTCCTGATCTCATCCCGGAGGGATTTAGGGGAACCTAAGCGCTGCTCCAGCCTTTTCCCCCCCCAGAGAACCCTCACAGGCTGCTCTGTGCTGCTTCTCCCCCGCGGAAAACACGAACAACACCGGCTGGAGCAGGCAGGGCAGACGAGGACCTTGCCCCCTCCTTCCCTGCGAGCAAACACGGCGTGACAGCGGCAAAGGGAAGAGGAATTCCTGGAGGCAGGAGCTGGCAGAGCCTGGCAGGTCTGGCAGCGTCCTGGGGAAAAGCCTCGGCATCCCAGGGCTGGCACAAGGCTCAGGTGCTGCTCGGGCTGGGCAGGGAGGGGGAAATGAGCTCTCAGGGTGCCCAGAATTTGTTTTAAGTGGTGCTGAGGCAGCTGCCCAGGGGGAGCCAGCAGTGCCCAGCTCCCTGTCCGGGGAGAAGCTCCAGAGGAGCCTCTTCCTCACTGAATGCACTGATTGCTTCATTAACTCTGTGATTTCCCACCCAAAAAATGCTTTAATTGCAGGCTGAGTCCCTCCCAGCAGCCTGACTCCCCCTTTCCTCCCTGCCAGGCTCAGAGAAACCTTCCCAGTGACTTCTCCTGGCTGGCAGAGGCTCAGGGTTCCTCCCGAGGGATGCTGAGAGCTTTGTGGACAGGCCCTGCACCACCCAGGCCCTCAGCCTGGTCCTGCCCTGCTGCTGCTGCTGCTTCCAGTCAGGAATAAAGCCCACAAAACCACTTGGACGGAGAGGAAGAGGCCAGTTCTGTACCCAGCCTCCCCTCGCTGCCCTTAGTGCTCCTCAGAAGCCCCTCGGGCATCACCAGCTTATTTTTAGCTGTTTCCTCACCAAACACGGGCGGGGGAGGCTGAAAGTCAGGGCGTTCCTGCATTCCCAGCTGGGTCTGCACATGTCCCCTGTCACACACAGGGATGCTGGAGCTGCCGGGAGCTGCAGCCGGAGCAGAGCCAGCCAAGGAATTTGGTCCTGCCTGGAAGCCGGTGGTGTTTTAACCCCCTCTCCAAACATCTGGCAGCCTCCTGGCTGTGGGATCATCTCTCACAAGGGTGCAGTCCCATTTTGATGCCTCTGTAGATCCTTTTTCCCCCTGTTTTTTAAGGTTTTTAACCCCTTCACACCCGCAGCCAACAAGGAAATGTCCAATTCAATTGTCACAGGCAGAGAAGAGGTGAAGGGACAGGGATTGTGTCCCCAGAGCCCTTTCACAGAGCCTTTCACAGAGGTGAATCTTGGTTCTATTTCTCTGCTGCCAACTCCTTTATGCTCTCCCTGCCTCCCTCGTGAAATATTCCCGGGAAATGTGGTTCTGCAGGAGAGCAGAGCACCCTCACGCAGCCTGACAGCCCTAAGGAGCGACATTTACGGGATCTCCGTCCCCACCCTGCTTTGTGCTGGAGCCTGGGTGGCCGTGGCCGAGCTCTGATCTCCCGTGAGCTCAGACACGCTCCAGGCTGGATGGAGCCTGGATCCATCCCTGCCCGGCCGTGTCTGGGGATGATAAGGGACAATCGGCCGTGACTCAGCACCCCGAGCGCGTGTCGGGCGTGAGGGACGAGCGCTGAGTGTGTCACTGTGCCAAGGGACAAATCCTGCCCTGCCCGTGGTACCTGAGCCCGCAGGGAAGCTCAGGTGATCCCAAACAGGCACAGGTGGGTCCTGCCAGGATCACACATCCATAGGGAGCACCTGGATACCTGTGCTGGCCCCCCTGGGAAAGCTGCACTGAGCTGCCACATCCCAGTGTCCAGGAGTTCTGTTTAGGGGAGGGAAAAGGGGAACCCAGCCGTGTGGAGCTGTGTCAGGAAGGGGGGAGGGACAGGCTGGATAATCAGGAAAAGGTTCAAAGTTCTTCCCCCAGAAGGTGCCGGGCACTGCCCAGGCTCCCCAGGGAATAGGCACAGCCCAGAGCCCCGGGAGCGTTTGGGCAGCGCTCCCAGGGATGCCCAGGGTGGGATTTTGGGGGGTGTGTGCAGGGCCACGAGCTGGATCGATGATTCCCTGTGGGTCCCTTCCAGCTCAGGATATCGGGGGTTGTATGATCCCTCCAGGATATCTGGGGTGCAGAAGTCCCAAATGACACGGGGCAGCCCCCGCACGGAGCATGGAACCGTCCCTGTGCCCGAGGAGCAGGACACGGGACATTTTTCCCTGGATATCGAGCAGTTATCACGGAGAGCTGCAGCAGCCTTTCCCCGGAGAAGGAGCTTTTTATCCCTGTGTCCCTCCTTGGTCCCTCCCCAGCTCTTTCCTCCACCCACGGCCACCCCTCAGCTCCCCGCCCGCCCCGTCCCCTGCTCGGGGCGCGCTCAGCTCGTCCCCAGCCCCGCCGAGATCGCGGCAGTTTTTGGAAAATGCTTCCACCTCGTGGCCCTCTGGAGAAGCGCCTGCCTGGGAAAGGCCGGGCTGCTCCCGGGAAACCCAGCGGGGCCCAGCCGTGCCACCCTCCCGGGTCACCCGGGGGTGCCCAGTGCCCCTCTCGGCTCTGGGTGCTGCTCCATCCGCTGGCGCATCCCGCGGGATAAGCACGGGCCGTCCCCAGGGCTGAGAAGGAGCTGGAGGAGCCCGTGGTCAGTCCCATCCCAGTCCTCCCAGTCCAATCCCAGTCCTCCCAGTCCAATCCCAGTCCTCCCACTCCCATCCCAGTCCTCCCACCACACGAGCGCTGCCAGAGCTCAACCGGAATAAAGGACCTCAAATTTCGCAGGAAAAGCGGGTTTGGCTGCAGTGGGAGCTTTCCCAGGGAAACTCGGCCGCTCCACTCGTGTTTGCAGGGAGCCCGGGAGAGCAGCCCTGCGGAAAACCCGGATTCTCCCGTCGCTGCTGGCTGAAACCCCTCACGTGGCGAATCCTGACAGGTAACAGGTAGGCAGGGTTTGAAAAGAGGGACAGCCGGGCTCCTCTTCCCGGGATCTCCGCTGCCACAAGGTGGGAAGAGGCAGCTTTAAAGGCAGCTTTAAAGGCAGGCAGGGCTCCGCTCCCGCTCTCCTGGCCGGGGCTCAAGCGAAGCGCTCCCCGTTAATGAGCAGGAAGCCGGGAGCGGTGGCGTCGGGAAGAGCTTTGTTCAGCCCATACGGACACTTGGCACGCCGGGACCTAGCGGGGGTTAATCAAAGGCCGTGAGGAGCCTGCCGGTCGCCACACGAGCCGGCGTGCCGAGGAAATTAAAACTCAGGCACCATATGCCGCGCGGCCCCGGGAGGGAGCGGAGCGTCGGGAGCGGCGTCCGCATCTGCCCGGGGCAGGTGCGCTCCGGGCTGCGGGAGGAGTCAGCCCCCGGGATAAAGGGACTGCTTCCCATGGAGTTCAGCCCCTCGGGATAAAGGGACTGCTTCCTGTGGAGTGCAGCCCCCCGGGATAAAGTTCCTTTCCCCGGGGTTCATTCCCTCGGGATAACGCGAGTCCTTCCCCTGGAGTTCATCCCCCCGTCAATACCGCGACTCCTTTTCCTGGGGTTCATCCCCCCAGGATAACACCCTTCTTTTCCCTGGGGTCCATCCCCCCTGGGACAACAGGACTCCTTTTCCCTGGAGTTCATTCCCCCAGGATAACGCGACTCCTTTTCCCTGGAGTTCGTCCCCCCAGGATAACGCAAGTCCTTCCCTCGGAGTTCAGCCCCCCAGGATAACCGGACTCCTTTCCCTGGGGTTCGTCCCCCCGGGGTAAAAAACTCCTTCCCCAGGGTTATCCCCCTCAACAACGCCTCTCCTCCCCAGGGTTTATCCCCCTCACTAACACCCCTCCTATTCCAGGATTTATCCCCCTCAATAACGCCCCTCCTTCCCAGGATTTATCCCCCTCAACCCCGCGCCTCCTTCCCGACCCCGAGCGGGCCCGGCCAGCGCCGGGGAGCCGAGGGGAGCCGCGGGGAAGGATGACACATGTTCAGCCCAACCCAGCGGCAGAGCAGCCGGCGAGGCAGAGCCAATGGCTGCTTTTCACGCTCAGCGAGTGCGTCCACCTCCATCCCCCTCCCCACCTCGAGTCCTTAAGTTGCAGCTTTTAACTCCCTCGGTGTGCGGAGCAGAGATGCTGCTCAGCGGGAACAGAAGGCAGAGCCCGCTGCCAGGTAGCCAGCATGGACCCTGGGCCCGCCAGGGCCGGCTGCTGAGACAGGTACGTGCCCTCGGAGGCAGGGAGCCCGGAGCAATCCCATTTGGGATGCAGACTCGGAGCAGAATTTAATTTTCCGGCAGGGGGAATATGGAAATCTGGCTCCCTCGGAATGGTTCCTCCTCCCCCCCGCTTCCCCAGCGCCGCCACCTCCCCTCCCCCTGCGTGCGCTCCCCGTCCCTCCCAGCACCGACACTTCGCTGCGGTCTCTCCATCTGGGAGCCTTCGTTTTGGGGGGGTCTTGGTGCTCCCCGAGTGTGGCAAAACCGGGAACGGGGAGAGCAGCAGGGCTGGGTGGTCCCCGCAAGCTGGGTGGGCTCCGGAGCCAGGCATGGCCAGGCTGGTTCATTCCAGGGATCCAGGGTGGTAAATCCATCCCTGGGGAGCCAGGCATGGCCAGGCTGGCTCATTCCAGGGATCCAGGGTGGTAAATCCATCCCTGGGGCGCCAGGCATGGCCAGGCTGGCTCATTCCAGGGATCCAGGGTGGTGAATCCATCCCTGGGGAGCCAGGCATGGCCAGGCTGGCTCATTCCAGGGATCCAGGGTGGTAAATCCATCCCTGGGGAGCCCTGCTCAGCTCACGGGAGGATCCAGGGGCTCCCCCAAATGGGAGCTTCTCCCTGACGAGTGTCTGGCACTCCCAGGGGAGGGGCAGCGGTGAAACAGGGCCACAGCAGAGTTAAACTCCCCTCTCCGAGGGTTTTTTGCTCAAGGAGGACCCTGACCCAGCGCTGGTTGATGTCACCCATGTCCCCTGCCCCGGGGTGCTTTGGGGACAGGGGAGGCAGAGGCCTGGCTCTGTTCCTGGCTGTGCAAAGCTCTTTGCTGTGCTGGGGGAGCAGCGTATCCAACCTGCTTGGAGGGTCCCAACACGCAGCTGGGAGGCACCAGAGGGAGGCGGAGGTGACACCAGTGTGACAAACCCCGTGTCCGGTGGCAGAGGAAAGGGGCTCCTCCCGCGTTTCCTCGGGAGAGGTGTCCGGGCCTTGCTGCTCCCGGGATTTCGGTGTCGTTTCCTCTCCCGGAGCTGTTTTCTCAGGGCTGCCAAGGGGACTTAAAAACAGGGGAGCTCTGGGGGTCCTGCAGGAGAATCTGTCCCCTGGGGAGCTTGGAAGAACTTTTGTGTTCTTGGGAAGAAGAGAGGAGCCGGCTGGGCATTCCCTGGACCCGGCTTTGCTCCGGACGGGCACGGGGCAGTGCTGGGCCGGGGCTGCTCTCGGGGTCCCCATTCCCACCCTCGGGGCCGGTTCCTGTGTCTGTGTCTGTGCAAATGTTGTCCAACAAATCCTTCCTGGAGCTGGTGCCGTCAGGTGGCGCTTGGGAATAGGCAGCGTCGCCGCGGGAGTTGGGAGAGGGAGCACTTGTTGCTGTGAGCTGCACATGGCACCGGGAACGGGGACAGGGGACACCCAGAGGTCCTGTGACACCGGGAACAGGGACAGGGGACACCCAGAGGTCCTGTGACACAGGGAACAGGGACACCCAGACCCCTGTGACACAGAGAACGGGGACAGGGGACACCCAGAGCCCCCGGTCACCCCATCTCACACCTCCCAAGGTGACACAAAAAGGGAGAGAAGACCTCCAGTGGCGCTGGGAGGGGTGTGTGGAGCAGGCAGAGCTGTGGGCATGGCAGGATAAGCACGGGAAGCTTTTCCTCTCCTTTTTGGCACCGAAATCTTGATTTTAATTCCAGCCCGTTTCAGGTTTGGCCTTGTCTGGCATGTGGCCTCAGCGCTGTCACCTCCCTGGCGGGTTTGTGTGGGTGGCTCGGTGTGACACAGGGCCCCGGGGGACCTGCCCGGGTTCCTCTGCAGCCTGGAGAGCTTTGGTCCTCCCGGGAGCAGTTCTGTGGTCAGCCGGAGGTGCCACCTAGAACGTTCCTCTCTTCTCCCACAAACCTCGTGTGGGGCTGCCCCAACCCCTATAAAACCAGCCTGAGCCGTCCCAAAGGGCCGGGCAGGGCCGGGATTGGGAATCACCCGTCCCAGGGCACTTGGTGTGGAGTTCACCAGGAGAATCCGGATGCAGCAAAGCCATTCCCAGGCCAGGAATGGCAGTGGGAACACGGAGAGAGGCACAGGTGCTGCCCTGCTCCATCCTGAATCCCACCTCCATCCTGAATCCCACCTCCATCCTGAATCCCACCTCCATCCTGAATCCCACCTCCATCCTGAATCCCACCTCCATCCTGAATCCCACCTCCATCCTGAATCCCACCTCCATCCTGAATCCCACCTCCATCCTGAATCCCACCTCCATCCTGAATCCCACCTCCATCCTGAATCCCACCTCCATCCTGAATCCCACCTCCATCCTGAATCCCACCTCCATCCTGAATCCCACCTCCATCCTGAATCCCACCTCCATCCTGAATCCCACCTCCATCCTGAATCCCACCTCCATCCTGAATCCCACCTCCATCCTGAATCCCACCTCCATCCTGAATCCCACCTCCATCCTGAATCCCACCTCCATCCTGAATCCCACCTCCATCCTGAATCCCACCTCCATCCTGAATCCCACCTCCATCCCAAATCCCACCTCCATCGACCCCGGGGCTCGGGACCAGCAGCCAGGACTGAGGCAGCTGGGCACTGTCCAGCCTGGCTGTGTCCATGGGGAGCTGCTCCCCACTTCCAGGGCTCCGCGAGGGTTTGTGACCCCCAGGACACGGCCCAGGGCCCCCCTTCCCTCAGGGATCACCCTCCCGCCGAGTTCCCAGCCCCCGAGGACAAAGAGCAGCATTGTAGCCGCCCACGCCGAGGGACACGAGTTGTTCCCAGAGATCCCAAACCCAGGAAGGTTTCTCCAGCCTGGCTGGAGCGCACAGCGAGAGCTGGGGAAGGGCAGAGCCGCTCAAACTGAAGCGAGAGCGCCGGGGTTGCACCCAGACTCCCTCAGCTGCACCCGCTGCGACTCCACACGGGGACAAAAATCACGGGCTGGGTCCCAGCTCGGGGACAGGACGAGGAGCGGGAGCTCGGGCACAGCCTGGCTCGGCTCCCGCGGCTCTCCGGGGGGGCCAGGAGCTCATCCCGGGGGTGGCAGAGGCGCAGCCGTGCCCGGGCTCTCCGCGGAGCCGCCGTTCGCAGCAGCAGCAGCGCCGGCTCCGGCGCAGGGGAGCACGTCCCCTGTTAATCAGCATTTAATTAAAGGACATGCTGACATTTGGAAATCAGAAACAAGTCTCCTGTGTGGGCTGCCTCTCTCTGCCGCTCGCCTCTTCTCTGAATCACTCCCTGACATTTTGCCAGATTAGGATGTGATTCCCTCTCCCTCTCCCTCTCCCTCTCCCTCTCCCTCTTTCTCCTTCCTTATAAAAATAAATTGAAAA
>VWZW01002448.1:26831-39216 GCA_013397115.1 Edolisoma coerulescens
GCCAGCCCTGTCCCCGCTGTGCCAGCCCTGTCCCCGCTGGCACCGGGCCCTTCCCGCAGAGACGGTGCCACGCTGCCAAAGGTGAGCTCAGCGCGCTCGGCCGGCGGCTCCGGGCAGTCCTGGGGTCCCTGCGGCGTGGAGAGGGGACGGTGGCGCTGGGATGGGCACGTGGTGGCACGCTGGGGACAGCAGCCTGTGCCCTGCCAGGTGCCACCTCCCTGGGAAGGCCTTGGGTGCCACAGGGCCACGTCCCAAAGAGCCGTGAAGGACAAGTGGACAGATTTGCCCCTGTCCACGATGGAATTGGGGCTGATCCGTAGGGACTGGGGCTGATCCATAGGGACGGGAAAAAAAGCGTAGGGATTAGGGGTGGGTGGGTGCTGGACACGCAGGGCAGGGACCCACGTGGGGCTCCTGGCGTGCACCCCACACCTGGGTGGTTTCCCTAAAGATCTTCCCAGAGCAGCACCTGCTCCCAAGGATGGAACTTTGGGACCAAGGGATGCTCCGGAACAGCCCCGTGTTTTGGGATGCCGGGAGGGGACACCGTCCTGGGGAAGGGCTGGAGGGGACCGTGGCTGTGTCACAGGTGGGGCACTCGGGGGCCCTTTTCCCCTCAGCATTCAGGGGAGATAAAAGAGGGAAAACCTTAGGAAAACGCCAGATCAGAGCCGCCCTGCGCTCCAGGAGTTCGGTTTGTAGGTCGAAGTCGTGTTCTTTGCTACTGCAAACCACAGCAGAATCCCTCCCTGCCTCCCGCCCGGGGGCTTTGAGAATCTGGATTTCCCAAGGATTCTGGGGAGGGCAGTGAGGAAGGGAGGGAATCTCCTACCCTGACCTCATCAGCTCCTGGCAATTAACAGAGACCGCCGATGAACGAGCCGGGTCCTGGCAGGGGGAGGGAGCAAAGGCAGAGGCCGGAGCTTTCCCAGGGACAACCCGGGCAGTCCTGGTGCCACCCAAGGAGCTCCCCCAGGTGCCGAGAGGCTTCTCCCGAAGAATCAGGGCCGTGTCCAGCTCCCGGCGGAGCTGCTGCCCCCTGAAACCCGCCGCCTTGTCCCGAGCGCCTCTTTTGTGGGTCCAGAGACGGAAACTCCCCCAAAAAGGCCCAGGGGGGGAAGCGGCCGCGGGGGAAGCGAGCGGGAGGAGGGTTGGCAGCCAGACCTTTCTTTGGGCTTTTGTCTGAGCCCACAAAGGCGGCTCTGTTGGATGAACCTGGCCGAGCACCCGCCGCCCCTGCAGCCAGGTGAGCTCTGGGGGCAGCGGGGCCACCGCGGGGTTCGGCTCCCACCCCTGTTTAGCCACCCTGGGCAATCCCCTGGCGGCCCTAAAGGTCAGATTTTCAAAACAGCCCCGGGGCGTGGTGCGGCTGCACCCCAAGGTGAGTGTTTCTCCCCAAAAATGGGATTTATCCCGCGGGCTCCAGCAGCTCCTCCTCGGAGAGGGGCGCTGGATCTGCAGGTGGGGATTTGTGCAGCTCCATTGGCAGCCAGGGCGGCCGCCTGGGCTGTGACTCCGGGTTTGTCGGGTTTGTCGGGATTCTGGGAAGCGGCACGGATGAGAGGATGCCAGGTGCTGACGGGGGTGAGGTGGAGCCGTGGCCAGGACACCGGGAGAGAGGAAATCAACAATTCCACGGCTGCTCCCGGGGCACGCTGCGATGGATCCCGGCCCTGGCACCGCGGCTTTTAAGCTGTGCCTGCAATCCCAGCCCCTCGCAGCATCCAGGGCACGGGGTCCTCCTCGGGGGTCGGCTCCCTGCTGAGAGAGGGGAACATTCCAGGCTGGGATCGCTCCTTCCTGACCCGTGGGTAACCCGGCAGAGGCCACCCCGTGGTGCTGAGCGGGGTTTGGGGTGGGAACCCATCCTGGTTTTGGGGTTGTGTGGGAACTCACCCTGGTTTTGGGGTGGGAACCTGCCCTGGTTTTGGGGTTGTGTGGGACCCACCCTGGTTTTGGGATTGTGTGGGAACCCACCCCGGTTTTGGGGTGGGAACCCACCCCGGTTTTGGGGTTGTGCTCCCACTGGTCACAGGCAGGGAGGACAGCTTAGCCCAAAGAGTCACTTTCCCCCCCCTCATTCTCCTTTCCCTTTTCCCTCCCCTTTTCCCAAAGAGTCGCTTTTTTCCCCCGTTCTCCTTTCCCTCCTCCCTCCCCTTTTCCCAGAGGCTGCTGGTTTGTCCTGGGTAAGCCCTCTGCTGTGGTCTATGGCTTTTTATTCCTATGTGATTGCTTTCCCTAACTCATGTAGGGCGAAAAGCCATGGGCTACACAGAGGAGGGACTGCACCTTCCAGGCGCCTCCGCACCGACTCCCCCAGCCCCTTTTTGGGCCGCTCAAATTCATTTGGGGCCAAACACCGAGTGAAAGGGGGCATTGAAGCCTTGCAGGGCCTGAGCCGGAGGGATGGGGCAGAGGGAGGGGAGACAAAAGGGGCCGGGGGTGGTGGGGCCGACCCCATTCAGCGGCAGCAGGGGAGCGGCTTTTCTTTGGGACGGAGCTTTTCTCGTGTCCCCACCTGCATCCCGGGGCACAAAAGCGCCGGGAGGAGGCCAAGGGCATTTCCAAGGGCATTTCCAAGGGTGGATGGCATTTTCGAGGTGCTGGCAGCAGCCCTGTGCTCCCCTGAGCAGGGCGAGAAGGGGGTTCAGGGGAGTTTGGGCACCTCCAGCCCCGTCTCCCACCGCAGAGCCGGGGCCACCGGGTCTGTGCCAGGCAGGGGCTGTCCCCGCAGCTCCCGGGAGGTCGTGGCCTGGCCGGTGTCACGAGGAGGACGAGGGGAGGTGGCAGCCAGGGGCACGTGAGGAGGATGGGTTTAGTTTTAGGGCAGGGCTGGAAAACTGGGGCTTTTGAAATGTGCAAAGGCAAAGTCTGCTGGAGCCACGGGGTGGGAGAGGAGGGGGGTGCTGCAGATCCCTCTGCCAGGGACCCCATTCCTGCCGGTCCCACCCCACAGACCCCATTCCTTCAGATTCCAACCCCCAGGCCCCATTCCTGCAGGTCCCATCCCACAGAACCCATTCCTTCAGATTCCAACCCCCAGACCCCATTCCTGCAGGTCCCATCCCACAGACCCCATTNCATCCCAGACGCCCCATTCCCGCAGGTCCCATCCCGTTCCTGCAGCTCCCACCACCCCCACGACCACCCCGACACCCTTGTGGGGTTCCACCCCCCACTCGCCGAGCAGGAAACGAGCAATTTCTCTCCCCTTTGGTTTTCCTTTTCTCACTTCCTGAGCTTTGACTCATTTGGGTGTCAGCCTTTCAAGTTTATTTCACCAGCCTGGAATGCATCCTTAAAAATAATAGTCCTTGGGAATAAAAAAAAAAAAAAGGGAAAAAAAGCTGAGGTTCAGCTGTAATCCCATGACTCAAGGAGGTGTGGAAGGAAGAAAATCATGAAATCCCATGAGTTCTGACAATGAAAGCAGGAGAGCTGGCACATAAATCATCCAAACCAAACACCATCCGTCAAAACGAAAGGAATTAAGCCAATCTTGCCGGGCTGTTTTAATTATTTTTTAATGAGGATTTGCTCATTCAGAAAATTCACCCGTGACAATGCCTGCCCCGAGCCATTCACGCCGGGCAGGGGGACACGCTTGGCTTGGCCCCTCCGCCCCCGCCCCGGGGCTGCTCCAGACCGGGAATGGGAGCCTGGAATGGGAGCCTGGAATGGGAGCCTGGAATGGGAGCCTGGAATGGGAGTCGGGAATGGGAGCCTGGAATGAGGGTGCCGAGGCGGGGAGAGCGGGGCTGAGGAACCCAAACCTCCCCGTTTTTGCCCTTTTGCTTTGTTGCCACCCAAAGCGTCGCGGTGGGGAAGGAAAATCCCCTCGGGATGGTCCCCGCGGTCACCACGAGGATTCCTGGAATGGTTTGGTGGGAAGGGGACCTTAAAGCTCATCCCATTCCCTGGGCAGGGACACCTTCCACTATCCCAGGGTGCTCCAGCCTGGCCTTGGGCGCTGCCAGGGATGGGGCAGCCCCAAACACCGGCCCCTGTGGATATTTTGGGGTGTGCTGTGGGCAAAGCAGCTCCGGGCAGGAATATGGGCAGCCTGTCTGCACTCCGGGATCCCCCAGCCTCGGGAATGGCTCTCGCTGCCTTTCATTGGATTGATTTTTCCTTTAGCAGGGCAGGAATGAGGCAGGGAAGGAACGGAGGGAGCACGGCCAGCGGTGCCACAGCTGGGAGGGGAGGAAACAGACTGGGCACGCTGGTGGGGGCGGCTGGTGGGCAGCAGCCAGGGCTGGCGACTTTGGGCCGAATCTCCTGGTGTCGTTTGCCAGCCCCAGGGCTTTAACAGAGAGATTTGGAGAGATTTCACCCAGGGTTTTCAGTCCGGGGCTTGCAGGAGCCCCATCCCACAGATCCCACTGCCATGGACCCCATTCCTGCAGATCCCACCCCAGAGACCCCATTCCTGCAGATCCCACCCCACAGATCCCATCCCAGAGACCCCATTCCTGCAGACCCCACCCCACAGACCCCATTCCTGCAGGTCCCACCCCACAGACCCCATCCCAGAGCTGGCTCCACCGAGCGCCCCTGAGCGTTCCCATGAAAGCCCCGCCGAGCAGAAAACCTTGGCAGAACCCCTTGGAAAATCCCCATCGCTCCGAGGAGGAGCTGCCAGCGCCAGGTGAGCTCCCGGCCCGGCTGGCATCACCTCCCGGGCACCCTCGGTGAGCGCGGCTCTGCCCGCACGGCCCCGGGCGCTGCCCCGGCTGATGAAACACCCACGGCAGCACAGAAAAAGCGGGATCGGGTGGGAATTTCCAAAACATCTTCGCGAATCCGGCTGGTTTTGAGCAGGTGGCCACGGAATTCCCAGTTCATCCCAGCGCTGGGCTGAAAGGAGCGGGAGGAGGAGCGGCTCCCAGGCATTCCCGGGTAGTTCTGTCCCCAAAAACACCCGGCAAAGGCCAATTCTGGAGCAGCCGGACCCCTCCAGCACTGCCTGGTCCTTCCTGAGCTCCTGGCAGTGACGGTGGAGAGCAGGACAAGCGCTAATTACGGATAATGAGCGAGGGAGGCCTCCCCCGGCCGGGCTCCTGCCGGGATCTGGGTGTGGAGCTCCCGCATCCCAAATCCGGGCGAGGCGCGGGCTTGTCCTGCCGGGAATCGCAGCCTCGTGTCCCGGCACGGAGCCCCTGCGCTGCCACATCAGCCCTGGGCAGCCCTGGGGGCGGCAGCCCAAATTTTGGGTCAGGAATTGAAAGCACGGGGCACCAGCTCCCAAATTCCACTCCAATTTTGGGTCAGGAATTGAAAGCACGGGGCACCAGATCCCAAATTCCGCCCCAATTTTGGGTCAGGAATTGAAAGCACGGGGCACCAGCTCCCAAATTCAGCCCAGATTTTGGGTCAGGAATTGAAAGCACGGGGCACCAGCTCCCAAATTCCGCCCAGATTTTGGGGCAGGAATTGCAGGCACGGGGCACCAGCTCCCAAATTCCGCCAGGGACTGGGATGGGGAGCGCAGGGAAGCAGCAGCACCTCCCTGCTGGGTCACCCGGCCCCGCGGCTGCCGGTGCCAGGGGATAATTTGGAGGAAGAGTGCCAATTATGAATATTTTAATTACAGCCAGATGATAATGAACCGAAAAGCTGAGGTTTTTAATCAAAGCTGTGGCAGCACCCGGCCCCGTGGGACACCCAGGGCCCTCCCTGGGAGGGTTGGGGCTCACATGGGATCTTCCAGGCAGGGAATGATGCTCAGCAGGAGCCTGGGGGGGTTTGAAGCTCAACCCCGGCTCAGGAGAAGCAGCAGGACATTAAAATCCACATGAAATCCCAAATCCTCGACCCAAGCCATGCCTGGGTTGGATCCGTGCCTGGATGGGAGATGTTATTGTTGGATATTTCGCCTCAGAGGGCTCAGTTTCCTTGAGTGTTGATCCCACCCCAAATCCAGGCTTTTGGGGAAAGCTGGGGAGCTGCAGGAAGGTTTGCACTGACAGTTCACTGGCGGGACGCAAAAAAAAGAGACAAAAAAAGACACAAATCCGGGAATTATTTATCCAGCTCTGCCCTGGGTGGGGAATTACGGCTGCACCAGTCGTGCCACCTTCTTCCTCCTCCTCCTCCTCCTCCTCCTCCTCCCGGCTGCCTGGGAATGGTTATTTAGGAACTGGCGAGGCCACCGGTGCTGAGTCAGCCCCGAGCTAATGAACACCCCGGCTGCCCATTTGAAATTTATTGCACCTATTAATTACAACCATTAGCTGCAGCCAGTGAAATTTTTATAATGAGGACCCTGGCGACTTTGCCTTCCTAGCAGCAAATTAACTGTGTGGGGGGAAGAATCAATGGGATCAGCAGACTTTACAGAAGCGATGTTTTAATTAGCGATCCTCTGCAAACATGCCAGGCAACATCTTCTCCCTTCATTATCTCCCCTTAAAGGGATGGTGCCGCTTTTCAGGTCGGTTTTATCCCCTCCTCCGTCTCCTCTGTTGTCGGGTTTTTAAAGCTCTGCTGCTCATTAGGGAAGCAGCTTTGAAGTGGGGTTTGGTTTAGGATTGGTTGGAAGCAGCGAAATGTCCGAGGGTTTTTTTGGGGGGGGGTGGGGGAATTAAAAAAAGCCAGGCTAGGAAATAATGAGTTTGAAAGCTTGGCTGGAAAAATGCTAAATTGGATGGATTTTGGGGCTGGGAGGAGGAGGATGAGGAGTGTGGGAAAGGGGTTGTGTCCACACAGGCCCAGCAGCGGGGTCTGGGATGCAGGAGCTGAACTTTGGATGCTGAAAAACCAAAGGAACAAAAATCCCAGGAAAAACTCAGTGCATGGAGCATCCCCATCACCCAGAGAAGTCCAGGATTCAGGAGGGAATCCCTGCAAGCCCCAGCTGTGACTCTTCCAAAGGTGCTTTCCTCAGTGGGTTTCAGAAAACCAGGCTGGTGATCCCCAAATCATCAGTCCTCCCTAAAAAATCTTGGCTGTGGATGTGGCCGTGGGTATGGATGGGCCGGTTATCATGAAAGGTGAACGAAACGAGATTTTTTTCTCCATTTCATCGCAAATAATTCAATTCCATTCGGCTCCCTGCAAAAAACACAGCCCCGATTTCCATTGCAAACGATCTCCTGTCCCCAGGGAAACGCCCGGCACGCTGGCGGCAAAGGCAGCTCTGAAACCCGGGGGTTCACACCCAAAACTTGTGGTTTTTTCCAACCGGTTCGCTAAAAAGTTCCTTCAAAGGTGTCTCCCAGGAAGAGGAAAGGTGAGGGAGAGGGAGGAAAATCAGCTGGAATGAAAGATCCTGGTGCCCTGAGCATCCCAGCCCTGGGGCTGGCGGCCACTGCTGTCACCGGGGAGTGTCCCTGCAGTGGGGCTGTGCTGGGCCATCCCCGCTCCCCTCCCCTCCCAAACCTGCTCCCGGCACCAGGAGCTTCCCGGATTTTCCCGAGGAAATGGGAATTGCTGGCTGAAGGAACAGACTCGGTCCAGCTGCTCCAGAAAGACGTTTTTCCGGGCTCGGGGACAGTGACATTATGAAAGTGAGCGTGCTGCTGGCAGACAGCTCCCAATTCATCTCGGTGACAGTGACAAACACGGCCCCGGGGTGACGCGGTTGGCTGAAGAGAATTCTCCAGCTTTACATTTTTAATGCTCCGCGCATTTTCTCGGCTGCAGCCGAGTTTTATCCCGGGGATCTTCTCCCTTGAATGGAAAGGGCAGCGCGGGGCTTGGGGAGCCTGCCCGGCCCTTGCAAATCAGCCGGGGCTTTCTGTCAGCGCTGCCCGAGCCCGTTCATTTGATTTTTTTTTAATTATTCCTTGCTCCTCCAGGATCCCTTTTTCCACCTTTTCAAGAGGAACAGGAGCGTCAGCCTCAGCTGGGCTGCCTCCATTCTCCGGGGCTCATTCATCATTGTCCCCTGCCTGAATGGGAGGCAGAGGGTCAGCCTGAAAAGCCCCGCGCGCTGCGAGCCCCTCTAAATATCTCAATAGGTCCCTAATGGGGTCCCAGCCAGACCCCCCAGGCTCTCGGGGTGGTTTTGTGTCGGCGAGGAGGGGGAGAACGAGCCCGGGGGGGATGTGGGGTGGCACAGGACACCCCTGGGGACCACCCTGGGAGGTCTGGGCAAGGGGGGTTGGTTATTCTGGACAGCGTTAAACACCCCTGGAGCAAGGAAAGGCTCGGCCAAACCGGGGTTGGGCAGCGCTGGAGCAGCCCCCGGAGCTTTCCTTATTCCCAGCTCCCCTTCCCATTCCCGGGAGGCCGCGGGGGTGGGAGGTGAGCAGCCCCCCGGCCCCCGCGGGCCCCTCGGCACCAGCCGCTCGCTCCCGGTTCCCATCCCGGCGCTGGAGAACACAAAAAGCGGCCGCACAAAGAGGGGAGGCCGGGACCCGCCGCGGTGCGGGGGAGCCCATTCAGAGCCGGCCGCTCATTAGAGGGGCGGCCGTGGGGATTTGTGAGCTCCAGAGGTGGCCTGATTGAATTTGGGAGCCCCCCAGACAGGTACCCAGATGGCCGCGGACGGCGGGAGGGAATTAAAGGCGATGTTTCGGGCTTTGTGCTGCAGCTGCGCCCCTCGGAAAGGGGGGGGAAAGGGGAAGGCAGGGATGTGGCATCGCCCCCCCGGCGCTGTCACCGCTGTCACCGACGGGGCTCCACCTGCTCCGGCTGCTTCGTTTCCTCCCAGCTGGCCCTGCTGGGAATTCGGGCTGCTCCAAACTCCGGCAGGGTTGTGGGATGGGGAGCCCCAAACCGCGCCCCGAACCCTGCGAGCCCCTCTTGGTCCTCGTGCCCGGTTCACAGAGGGTAAACTGAGGCTCCCAGTGCTCCCTGGCCGTGCTGGTGCCGATGGGAACTGATCCCAAATCCAGACTCCCCCTGAGCACCGGCACTGCCCCTTCAGGGGTAAAATCACCTGCAAACTGCACAGGAGGTTATCCAGGGAAGCTTCCAGCCCTGGAAGTGCTCAAGGCCAGGTTGGACGGGGCTTGGAGCGCCCTGGGGTGGTGGGAGCTGTCCCTGCCCATGGCAGGGGTGGCACTGGATGAGCTTTAAGGTCCCTTCCAACCCAAACCAGTGTGGGATTCTGGGATTTGATGAAAAGCTCGGAATTCAAGCAGGGAGCGAGTGAAGCTCTCCCTTCAGACAGCATTTCTGCGAAGATTTGTTATTTATTTAAAACCCCCCAGCCCTGCATTTGCATAATTACATTTTGCAGCTGTTGGGGCTGGCGTGGGCCGGGCTCTGGGGCGTTTTTTATCTGCTGGAAAACGGACACAAAGAGAGGGAATTCGGTCCCAGCTGAGCCTCTTTGTGCCGGCACCGCCGGGGCAATCCCGGGGATCCTCGGCTCCACGGGCACCGGGAGCTGCAATTCCAGGGATCCTCGGCTCCGTGGGCACCGGGAGCTGCAATCCCGCTGTTCCCTGCTGGCCAGAGAGGGGCTGGGGGCGAGTTTGGGTCTCCACGGGTTTGGCGGGGTGGGGAATTTGGGAGAGAGTGGCAGGAAAGGGAAAGGGAACGGGAAAGGGAAAGGGAAAGGAAAGGAAAGGAGGAAGGAAGAGAGGGAAGGAAGGAGGGAGGGAGGAAAATGGATGTGTCCTGCTCCAGGGTGATGTCCCAGTTTTATGTCCCAGTTTCAGGATTTGGGGCTCTGCTCTCCACCCTCCCTCCTGCCCGCGCACCCCCAGCTGCCGCCCTGACTCCTCTCCCTGTGCCCATCCAGGTCCTCCCGGGGTCGCTCCCGAGCCTCTCCTGCTCCGGGGGATGCCCCAGTTCACCTTCGCCTGTTTCTGTGGCCTCCACGGCTTCTGCAAGATGAAGAGGAAGAAGGAAGAGGCCGGCGGGGGGCAGGAGACGGCCGTGTGAGGAGCAGCCCGGGACCCCCTTCCCGTCCCCTCGGTACGCCGGGACTGCCAGGGGCCTGCGGTGCCTCCTCCTTGTCACCCCCCCGGCAGTGCCACCTCTGCCTGGGGCTGTCTCGGGGGTCTCGGGGGGCTCAGGGGCTGATCCAAATCCACCGGGATGGTGCTTGGCAGGGAAGGGGAGCTGAGCAATCAGGGGCGGGAGGCAGCTGCTTCATCTGCTCATTAATCCTGCAGATTCTCCGTGTATCCCGCAGATTCTCTCATTTATCCCAGGTTCTCTCATTTGCTCTCCCCTCCCTCTCCCCAGGATGGCCAAGGAAGAGCCGAAGCCCGGGAATGACCTCGCCGAGGATGTCACCGAGGTCCTGGTGCTGGAATTGTCCTGGTGAATGAGGGATCCTGGTCCTGGAGGGATCCTGGTCCTGGAGAGATCCCGGTCCTGGAGAGATCCCGGTCCTGGAGAGATCCTGGTCCTGGAGAGATCCCGGTCCTGGAGAGATCCCGGTCCTGGAGGGATCCCGGTCCTGGAGAGATCCCGGTTCTGGAGGGATCCCGGTGCTGGAGATGTCCTGGTGCTGAAGGGATCCTGGTGCTGGAGGGCTCCTGGTGCTGGAGGGATCTTGGTGCTGGAGATGTCCTGGTCCTGAAGGGATCCTGGTTCTGGAGGGATCCCGCCAGGCCCCGCTGGGAGCCGTGGGAATGTTTGTGCTCTCAGCTGGAAGGCCCCGAGCAGCGGCTGCGGGAGGAAAGCCCGCGTTCCTAAAGCTCTGCTGGAAGTGGGGAAAAAGGCGCTGAAAATCACCCTGGAGATCCCGAGGCAGACATTCCACAGCAGGACGGAATTCCAGCTCCACCCAGAGCACTGGATTCACAACAGGCTGGGTGATTCCTGCATCCCGGGTGGCAGCCAAGAGAAAAAACAACCCCAATACCCACTTTTTATAATATTTTCCTCCCCAGAAATCACCTGCTCCAAGCTGTCCTTTCTCCCTCCCTGGGCAGGATTTTCTTCCAGGTATTACCAGTCTTCCTGTGGCCAAAAATAATTCGTGGCTGCCCCAAAACTCGGCGTTTTCCCGAATGTTACCCCAAGGACAAAGCTGCCCAGGCAGCTCCAGATGGGCCCAGGGAAGCTCCCATTGCTTTGGGAAAACGCTGACTTCGTCCTGTTCCTATTTTTGCACATCAGCAGAGCCTCCCGAATTCCACCTTGGTGTGCCCAGCACGGACCTTCGGGATCAGCTCTGGGCCAAAAAAAAAAATCCAAGGAAGTCGGTGGAACTCCGAGGGCATTTCCTGAATGTAACTTGATTTTTGCACAAGGATTCGTGGTGGCCACACCAGGGGTGCATTTAAGGACTTAATTTGGGGTTAATCCCCGCTCTGGAGTTGATCACAAGCGGAAAGATAAGGGTGGAATTCCAGCCTTGTTTTATTCCAGGAGAAATCCAGAGGGACAGTCTGACACCGAGATGTGTAGAAAAATATTAATTACAGAGAACTGAGCTTGGACTGGCTCCCAGCCCTCGGATTTTTCCTGTTTCTCCAGGTTTTTCCTATGCAAAACCACACAAAAAACCAGCAAAACCAAAGCCAGGCTCACAGCAGGTCCTGGCTCAACAAAGCCCTGCTTAAACCTGAGGCTTTGCTTCGGGATTTTGCTCCACCCCATCAATTTTCCTGATTCCAGCCTGCATCAATCCCTGGCAAAGAGGGAAAGGCAAAGAACCATGCCCGAGCCTCTCCCTCCACGCTGCCTGACACGGATCAAAGCATTAAATCTCTTTTTATTGTCCTTTTTTCTTATCCCAGCTGCCCGGATTTCACCGGGAAGGGACTGCGGGGATGTTCCTCGGGAATATCCCGGCCCCTGCAGCCATAGGAATCCGTACTGTACATTTATTTTTGGGGGGTTTTTTGGGGGGAAAAATAAACGTGGCATTTGTAAATAAGCACCGGCGTCTTCCACGCACAGAGCAGAGCGCTTCCCATCGGGATTCCTATGCCAGAGGAATAAATAAATGAACAAATAAGTAAATAAATACATAAAATATTTATGATAATTTCCGGAGTGCGGGTTTTGTGGGCGTTGGGAGGTGAGGGGTTTTGCTCCCTGCTTTTCTCGGCCGCTTCTTCCCAAAATACTCCTTTCAAAAGAGCCCTGAAATACAAATTCCCGGTGTTTTTGGGAATGGGATGGATGTGGGGAAGGGCACGGGGGTTGTTAAGGTATAAACCAGCCCCACAGCCGTGCCTGGGATGTTGGGAAAACTCCCAGCCAGAGGCTTTGGAAGTCGGATGGGGAAAAAATAAACCCACATTTATTGGAGTGATTATTGGGCTCCATCCTCACGAGCATCGCTGGCCGGGATTCTGCGTTTTCCTGGAGGATTTTCTTCCAACATCCAGGATTTGGGGCATCTCCCAGCTCTCCTCGGGAGGGAACATCAGGGAGGGATCCAGGAATGTCGGGGAGGGATCCAGGAGCGTCGGGGAGGGATCCAGGAAGGTCAGGGAGGGATCCAGGAGCATCAGGGAGGGATCCAGGA
>VWZW01002448.1:39355-52093 GCA_013397115.1 Edolisoma coerulescens
GGGGAGAGATCCAGGAGTGTCAGGGAGGGATCCAGAAGCATCAAGGAGGGATCCAAGAGCAACAGGGAGGGTTCTAGAACGCCAAGGGGGGATCCAGAAGCATCAGGGAGGGATCCAGGAGCATCCCGGGAGCGCCACAGGAAGGGATCAGGACACCTCAGCCGATGGATCCCGATCCCTTTTAGCGCTTCCAGGTCTCCTGGTGAGCTGTGGACGCCCCGATCCCGGCGGCTCCCGCTGGAACGCCCCTCATTTACAAGGCGATCCCATAAATTATGGATGCACGGCACGGCTGCGGTTTGCTCCCAGACTCCGCGATCGATCTGACCCCTCCCGGTGAATATTCCCGGGAGCAGCTCCTTCCAGCCGCTCTGTTTGCGCTTGGAATGAGCTTTTCCCCATCCCACCCAGCACGCGGAGCTGCGGGAATAAATGGGATTTATGGGACCGCTCGGAGATTTGGGTTCATTCTGTGGGGTGGGAGCAGAAGGGGAGGTTGGGGAGGGAGACAGGGAAAGGTGGAGTCTCTTGGACATTTCCAGGGATGGGACAGCCACAATTTCTCTACCAGGCCCTCCCCACCCTCCCAGGGAAGAATTCCTTCCCAATTTCCCATCTAAAATTCCCCTTTTTTAGCATAAAGCCACTTACCCTATCACTCCATGCGCACATCAAAAGTCCCTCTCCAGGTCGCTTGCAGACCCTTTTTTGGATAGAAACACGCGGGAAAAAAGGCAGAAAAAGGAAATTATAACAGACCCCAGGCCCTGGGCTCGGCCCGGCTGAGAACGCCCCAAACTCATCGCACGTCCCGGGCCCCGCTCCCGGCGCGGCCCCTTTAAATCGGCCGGGGCGGGACAGACCACCGCGGGGCAGGGGGGGGATTCCTCCTCCGCTCCCGCGGGGCCGCGCCACCCCTCCGCGGGCGGTGGTACAGCCCACCTGTGTGTGCGTGTGGAGGGGGCGAGGCCCGCGCGGCGGGCTCGGAACCCCTCAGGGCGGCGCCGAGGGGGCGCGGCCGCTGCTCCGGGACGATCCCGGGGAAACCGGAGCTTCCCGGTGTGCGGAGATTGGCGGCAGCGGGAGATTCCCGGTGTGCGGAGAACTCCCGGCGGCGGAAGTTGGCGCGGGGGGGAGGAGGGGGCGGCTCGCAGGCTCTTGCAGGAAGGGCGGAGGTGGCGCTGCCGGGACCTCGTGGCGCAACGGTAGCGCGTCTGACTCCAGATCAGAAGGCTGCGTGTTCGAATCACGTCGGGGTCACGGCGCCCCTCAGGGCGCTCTTTTTCACCCCACCCCGGGATTTTCGGGGGGCTCGGGGTGCGGATCCCGCAGGTTTGGAGCGAACGGAGCTCCCGGGATTTTCCTGGGATCTCCTTTTTGCCCCGGTGGCCGTGAGCGTCCCCCCTGAGAGAGGGGAGGGTTGGAAGAAATTCTTCCCAAATGTTGGATATTAAATGTTAAAAAGTCGTGTTGGGGGTGAAAACGGGTTGCGAAGGATCTGTGCCCGTCCTTCCTCCCGTATTTTGGGGACTGATGGAGAGAGATCCCCGAAGCAGAGGGATCCGCCTGCTTTTCCTGAGGCTTCCTTGGGAATTCCAATAGGACATGCTGAGAAATTCCATGGGAATATTTATCGAGGCCTCAGTGCAGGGAGTGCTGATGGCGCAGGGGATCTGTTTGTATAAAACTTCATTTTTCTGCAGCGGTTTCCAGCGATTTGGCGTCCTGCGAGAACCTGTCCCGAGCCCCAGAAACAGAAATTAAAAACCTGAGGATGTCACCGAGTTTCTTTGGCTTTATCCTGTCCCAGTTCCTCGACTTTCTGGCACGGAGCAAGGGAAGATTTTTGATCCAGAAAAGGCATTAAAGAGCAGCTCCGAGCTCTGGAAAAGGGAATTAAATGAGCTGAACGAGGTTTGCTCCTTAAACCCCCCGCCGGGGTGGATTTTGGGGATGTTTTATTTCCCCCCCGCCCCTGGTGGGGGTGGCAAATGTTAAATCAGCTCAGCGGGAGCAGCAGCTGTTGCATCCAGCCAGGCACGACGTTCCCGGAATTCCCTGTGCCGGGAATCCCCGTGGAAATGCGCTGCTGGAATAACCCCTTGTGTTCAGAGCTGGGCTGGGGTTTTTCTGAGGGGTTTTGCCGCGGTTTTTCCTGGGTTTGGGATGCCAAAGAAACACCAGCGATCCCTTTGGGATTGGGGAGCGTGATGGGATTTTAGTTTTCACTATTTTAGCTGTCCCTAAATGATCCGTGGTCGCTTCTTTTAGGTCGAAATCCCCGAAAATCCCAACTCGGGGAAGGCTCTGGCAGGGAGTTGGGTGGGAAGGGGATAAAACCCTGCTGGAGGAGCAGATAGAGGAGCGGGGATAAAGGGAATGGAGTTCACGGACCATTGCAGAGGTCTCTCAGAATATCCCGGCAAAAAAAGAGAAAAATCAGAGTTGAAAGGGATTTTTTTTTTTTTTTGACTCTTTTGACTCAAGTAGAACATTCGGTTTTTAATCTCCCAAAGCCTTTTGGGGAGTTCCTGGGCACCAAAAGCCGCTTTGGCCCCACCTTTCCTTTCTGGAGGCCTTTGAAGTCGCCTTCAGAAGCTGCAGCCCGACTTCCCCGGATATTCCGCGGCCTGGGATGAATCCCGGTTGCTGTTGGAGCATTGGCTCGGCGAAGACAATCCTGGGGGGCTGCTTGGAGGGGAAAGTTCCCAAAACCTGAGCGGTTTGGACACGTTTGGAGGAAAACACGGAGCCAACAGCTGTGCTCTGGCCTAATCTGACAGCGCAGCAGCTGTCACAACAAAAGCGGGGCTGCTCCGAACGCGGCTGCTTTGTGGGGCGAGAGGGAAGGGTTTAAAAGAAAAGGTTATTTGCTTGTATATTTGAATGTATATTTCGTTTATATTTAATTGGTATTTATTTTATATTTTTATTTTTTTTTTGTTTTTATTTCTGTTTTTATTTATATTTATATTTATANATATTCATATTTATACTTATATTTGTGTTTGTATTTTTATTTATTTATTTGTTCTCCTATGTGGGGCCCCATTTTATGGGATCCCCAGCAGGTCAACGAGCTCTCATCCAATTCTTTCCTCGAATTTCGGGGCTCAGATGGGTTTGGAGACTTTGGCTTTTTCTGGAATTCTCTTTTTTAGGTACCTGGAGGTTTTTTTTTTAATGGGATGGCAAATCCTTCCCGCACAAATCCCCTCCCCACCCCACACCTGCAATCCCAGGCTGCTCCAGAAGGAGAATTAAACACTTCCAACTTGTAAAAAAAACCTGAACTGGGTTTTTTTTTTTTTCAAAACATCAAATTCTACCACCTGGCAGGGACTTTTCAGGTTAATTCCTTGTATTTTAAGGCTTTTTTTTCCCCTTTTTTTTTTCTCCTCCAGACAAAAGCTGGGGTAACCTTTGAAACAAAAGACTTCAAAGCGACAGCAGCCCGCGCCTCGGGCTGTGCTGCAGTCAGCGATCGGCTCAAAGATGAATATTTGATGTCTGCTCGGCTAAATGAGGGAATTACGAGTTGATATAAACTGATGTCCTTTGTGTTCGCCCGCGACAGAGGCGGCAATTAGCTGCAATCAGTTAATTACAGCTCCTCCCGCCGCCGTCGCTTCCTCCAGCTCCGCTTTGCGGGAGGACGGGGCTGAACTCGTGGGGTTTTTTTGGTGAAAAACCCCGAAAAGCTGGAAATCGGGAATTATTTCTATTTTAAAGCCCCTCCTGTCGGGTTCATCCTCACACTTGGGGTTTTCCTGGATGGAGTTCCCTGACCCCATTCCCAAATCCCGCGTCAGGAGTGCCGGACAGCGGGAGGGGAACGCTCGGGGAGGGTTTGTGGGGTCGCAGCTTTAAGGGATGAGCTCCGGGTGGGTTTTAAAGCTCGGCACCGATCCCTGCCGGGCTCCTCCAGAGCCTCCTCCAGCTCCCAGATCCCTCTGAGGGCAGCTTGGTGGGAAAAACATTCCCATTCTTCCCAGTTTTTCATGGACAGAACGCCGGGAGATCCCTCCTGCTGCTGCTGCTGGGAAATCCTCAAAGGGGAATTTGTCCAACAGGTTTTTCCAACACTTCCAGGGATTTTGACTCCAACGCGGCCCGGGGAAATATGTAAATATTCCGAGTTTTGCAACCATTTCCATGATTTTTCTCCCCCTGATATCTCATCTAATACCTCATTTGCTTTGGGAGAAAACCACTCCTGTTCTTCCCAGTTTTTCATGGACAGAACTCTGGGAGATCCCTCCTGCTGCTGCTGGGAAATCCTCAAAGGGGAATTTTGCCTTGCAAGGGATGCAGGGATCCAAAGGGGCCCTGACCCTTTGGAGGCAGCAGCACATAGAAAACCTACCCCGGGATGTCATTCCTGCATCCCAGACTCCTTTCCCTGGGAATTCGAGGTGTCCAGCAGGAGCTGGAGCAGCACTGGGCTATCCAAGAGCAGCCAGGGCGAGGGGGAGCAGTTTGAAACTAAAAGAGGGAAGGTTTAGGTGGGATTTTGGGAAGGAATTCCTGGCTGGGATGGAATTCCCAGAGAATCCACGGCTGCTCCGTCCCTGGAAGTGCCCCAAGCCAGGTTGGAGCCACCTGGGATGGTGGAAAGGGATGGAACTGGGGGATCTTTAAGGTTCCTCCCAACCCAAACCTCTCCGGGATTCCATGGATTTGGGGACTTATGGGATTTAAGGAGCACATCCCTTGTGGGGGTGACACATCCCGCGAGGACCCAGCCCCAAAGCAGAACCAGCCTCGGCCCTCCTGGGGTGGCAGCAGAGAAAATATTGGGGCTGGATCCCGATCCGTGGTGTTTTCCCTCTTTTTTTCCCCTCTCTCCTTTCCCCCAGCCCCTTTTCCCCGGCTTTGCTCCATTCCCCCCCCCGGGAAGCGTGGCTGGGATTTCTGCGGGATCGACATCCCGTCCTCACCCTCCTCCTCCAGCCTCGCACCAAAAACATCCACGTCCGCTCCGGGAGAACTGGGACATCCCGAGGGGGATGGAAGTTGGGAATCTGCCTCCCCCGCATCCCTAAATTTAGGCACTGAAATTCCAGACCTGTCAGCCAAGAGCGGAGCTTGGCACAGGCAGGGACAGCAGGGACAGGGAAGTGGGAGCTGAAGAGCGGCTGTGACACGGCCCCGTTCCCAAAAGCACCCCGGGGATGGGGCTGGAGAGTGGGAAATATGGAAAACAAGGATTGGTGGGATTGGGAAAGTCCTGAGGGAGCTGGGAAAGGGGCTCAGCCTGGAGAAAAGGGGGATCAGAGGGAATTTCTGGCTCTGCACAACTCCCTGACAGGAGGGGGCAGCCGGGGGGGGATTTGGGATCTTATCCCAGGGAACAGGGACAGGAGGAGAGGGAACAGCCTCAGGCTGGGCCGGGGGAGGCTCAGGTTGGAATTTCAGCAGGAATTTCCTCATGGAAAGGGTTGGGAAGGGCTGCCCAGGGAGGTTTGGGGTGCCCATCCCTGGAGGTGTCACCTGGACGTGGCACAGCTTGGACTCGATGATCCCAGAGGGATTGTCCAGGGTAAATTCTGGGATTTTGGGATCTCAGCTGCTTCGTGTTCCACCTGGGAGTCCAACCATGACCCAGCACCACTAAACCCAAGTGCCACATCCACAGGTTTTTCCAAGGATTTTGACTTCCCTGCACAGCCCATTCCGATATTTCCATGATTTTTTTTCCCCCTGATATCTCACCCACACCCTGCGCTGTTTCACATCAATAAATTCGCCCGTGAACTCAGCCTTGGGGATGTACAAAAGAGGAAAATTCTGAGGGATGAGGGAGTTCCTTTATGGCAACCCCTGGAACAAATCCGGGCTCCTGAAATTGTTTTGTTTTCAAGCTGGATTTGGTTTTTTTTTCCTTTTTAAAGCACGAAAAGCTTCAAAATTTAACCCCCAAAGGAAATAAAACCCCTTTTTTGTGCAGTTTAAATGACAAATTCTGAGGGGGATCAGGGGTTCCTTCACTCCGTTAAACTCCAATTAAAATATGAGAGCTCAAACTCCATTAAAATGTTAGAAAATCACAGAAAAGCAGAATTCTGCTCTGATTTTTTTC
The DNA here is from genome assembly GCA_013397115.1 of Edolisoma coerulescens. Lineage (NCBI taxonomy): Eukaryota > Metazoa > Chordata > Aves > Passeriformes > Campephagidae > Edolisoma > Edolisoma coerulescens. The sequence goes on from VWZW01002448.1 coordinate 45,438, forward strand.
ACCCCGAGCTGCTCCTGGCTCTGATCTCTGCCTGGGCCATCGATGATTAACCCCGGCTGTGGCTGAGGAGCAAAGTCCCTCTTCCCTCCCCCAGCTTTTCCTGCAGCTCCTTCCCAGAGCTGAACACTCTCTGGGATAAATCCAGGGAATTTTGTGCCCTGCTCTGGGATTTAGGATTGGGAATCAAAAATTCCTGCTGAGGAAGGGGAATGCAGGTGGTGATCCCAAAAAACTGCTTTATTCAGCGTTCTGGGAATGTGGGATCAGCTGCTCCCAACCCTGGGAACGGCTTTTACTCCAGCTGGATACCAACCCCAACTTCTGTTTGATTTATTTCTGATTTTTTTTCCTCATTTTTTAAAGTTTATTTTAATTATAAAAACCGCTAAAATCCACAGCTCAGTCCTGCTTCCTGCTCAGCCACCGCTCCCCGAGCTGCAGCTGATTTGGGACGGGTTTTGGGGTGGTTTTTTCCCTTTTTTCCCTGTCTTTTCCGAGTTCCTGCCTGCCCGGAACGCTGTCTCCCCGCATTTGTCACACAGGCAGGCACAGCTGGTGGACTTCTCCCCGCGGGTGAAAATCCAATGGAGAAATCCCGGAGTTCTGGGCTCCTGTCTGCTCCCATTAAGGGAACTCCCTGCACTGGAGAATTCCTTAATTAACTCCTTAATTAACTGCCAGCTTGGAAAATCTCGGGGAAAAAATTTAGGATCTCCAGTCCCCTGCATTTCTCTCCCTGCTGGCACAAAAATTTCCCTCTTTTCCCTCTTCACCCTCATTATTCCCCAAAAAACCCCATTTTCCTGCATTTCCATAGCTGATTTTTCCCCTTTTTCCCCAATTTTCCTTCCTCCTGCAGCTCTTCCCATCCCAGGAATGGTTTTGGGATGGAGTTGGCTCAGCCTGAGGGGCTGCAGGTGAGAAAAAGGGAATTAAAACCTGGAATTAAAACCGGGAATTGAACCCTCCCCGTCGGGCTCGTTGGTGTCATCTGCAGGAATTCCTGCACCTCTCCTGCTGTTCCCATGGAAACAGATGTGGAATTGACGGGGATTCTGGAGATTTTCAGGACTATTATTAATTTTTTTTTAACAGCGACACCTCCTTTGTCATTCCCAAGCAGGCTGGGGAAAAAAAATATCAGGTTTTATTTGAGGCACCAAAAAAGTGGGAATCCATCATTCCCAGAAAAACATTTTCCAGCCTGCTGGATCTGGCTCAGCCATCGGGAAGCTCGGAACACCTGGGATTTGTGGCCAAGCTGTTCCTGTCATGTTTAAATTCCCCCTTTTCCCCTGATTTATCCCATTTTTTTCTTGTTTTTCTCGGGTGTTCATCGTGGAAGGTGAGGCTGCATCCATCCATCCATGGATCCATCCATCCATCCCTCCATCCATGAATTTTGGTGGCCAGGAAAAGGGTTTTTTTCGGACATTTTTTATTGTTCTAATCTTAATTAAAAGCTTATTAAGATGAAGGAATATTTGGTTTAATGAGTTTTTAGGATCAGGGCTGTGAGGGTGAGGATGATCCCATCCCTGCTCCGTATTTTACCCTAATCCATCAAATTTTTCCTGGTTCTGGCTGCCCTGGGAATTCTGCTCCCAGCAAAAGGAGCCCAAGAGCAGCCACGAAACTGAAATGGGCAGAGAAAAACCGGGAAGGGGAAAGGGAAAGGGAAAGGGAAAGGGAAAGGGAAAGGGAAAGGGAAAGGGAAAGGGAAAGGGAAAGGGAAAGGAAAAGAAGCTTTGAGATCCAAACCCCAAAACCAACCAAAATTAAATTTAAACCAACCAAAAATCAAATCTAAACCAAAAATTAAATCTAAACCAACTCCAGCCCTCCCTGGGCAGCCCCTTCCGGGGCCTGACCACCTTTTCCATGAGGAAATTCCTGCTGGAATGGACGGGAAGGATCCTTCTCTTTGGAGGATTTTTCCCCCAAAGTTATTCCGCAGCACTCGGAGGAGAAGGAGACGCTTTCAACACCTCCGGAGAGAACCGGGTCAGGGAAGCGAAAGGTTCCAACACCCCACTCCTCCCAGCTCCTTGTGGGATGCAGGAGCAGAATTTTGGGGTTCTGCCGCCTGAGCCTCCCTTACCCTGCCCCCATTTCCCCCATTTTGGGGTGACATCCATGGGACGGGCTCTTCCCTCCCCGATCCCCGGGATCCACGCAGGGGCAGCTCCCATCCCTTCCCAGCATGACCGCAGAGCCTCTCCCTCCTCTCCGCTCCGGTTTTCCAGCTCCTGCCTCCCGATTTTCGCCCTCCCTGCTCCCTTTCCCGGGAGTTCGGTCGGTGCCGGCGCGGGGGGGGAGCGCGGCCGTTCCAGAACATCCCGCGCGAGCCATAAAAGGCTCCGGGATGGAGCGGGAACGCCGGGAATTCGCTCCGAGGAGGAGCCCAGCTGGGGAAACCCTCCCCGCCTCGAGCGTCCTGCATCTTCCAGAGGGGGAACAGCGGCGCCGCTGGATCCACGAGGATTTTTTTTCCCCTTTTTTTTTTCCCCTCCCGCGCTTCCCACGCAGCAATTCCCAGCCCCGGCTGCTCCCGGCGCAGCCCGGAGGGGAGTGGGAAGGAAGGGAGGAAGGGAGGAAGGGGATGCTCGGAGGATTTGGGAAAAGGGGAAGTTGCCGAGCGTTTCCAGCCGTGCTCCACCTGCGGCTCCGGAGCTGTGAGTATTGACGAGAAATCCTGGGAAAGGAAGGAGGGAGGGAGGGAATTCCTCACTGGAGGGCAGTGCGTTATTTCGGGGGGCATTTGGGACCCCGAGTCCTTCCAGGTTTTTCAGGAACAGCCTCAAACAAAGCTCGGAGTTGGCGTTTCCCTCCCAAAAATGGGGTGAAGATGATTTTTTCCTCACTTTTTGTGGATCAGTATGGGCTTTTCCCTCTCTTTCCCCCCCCCTCCCTCCGTAATCCCCAAATCCCATTTTCAGCCTTTTTCCTCCCAGCATCCCCAATCCCATTTTTCCAGCCTTTCTCCCAGCCCGGGCCCTGGCAGTGCTGGGGTTGCTGTGACCTCCCCCAGCTGGGATCTGGCCCCAGCTCTTCCCGTTCCCTCTGAGCCGGAATAAAGAGGGAAAGGAGCTCTGGGAACACAGCCTGAGAGGCTGCAGGGCTTGGAAAACCCCGCTGGGTTTGATCCGTGCCGGAGAGGAGTTTTTGGGGACGAGGGGAGGGATGCGGGATCCTGGTGGGAGCTGGATGGGGAAGGAGGACCCTTCGCTCTTGCAGGGGGGTCCTTGCTCTTAAATAAAATAAAATAAAATAAAATTAAATTAAATTACATCTCCTGAGCTAAACTGTGACACGAGCAAACCTCACCTTGCTCTGCTGATTTTTTTCAGCCCACCCACAGTAAAAAAAAAGGCTGATCTGGGCTCTTCCTCCTCTTTCAAAACATGAAGCCGCTTTTGTCCCTGTCCCGGAGCTGTGACCCCCCTGCCACCCTCCTGCTGGGGAATATTTCCTTCCACAACCCCCCTCCCTGCCATCAGCAGGAAATCGCAGCTGGCAGGAGGAGGCTGGAAAGGATCCCCAGGCTGGAAAGGATCCCGAGGGACCGGGATGGGGGAGGGAGTGAAGCTGGGGGAGGCCGGACCGGTCCCGGCTCCTCCTGCATCCCAAAGGATGCTCGGGACCAGGGGGTACCCAGCGAGCGCTGCTGCTTTTCCTCTGCTGGGCACAAGGAAATCTCTTCTAATTCCAGTGGTTTTTCCCTCTTTTTGCCGGATTTTTTTCATGGAGAGGCAGGGAACCGGCGGGGCTTTGTTGTTGTTGTTGTTGTTTTCCGGGAGGTTGTTACCATGGCGAGGGAAGGGCAGGAATCCCCGGCTGACGATTCCGTGCCTGCTCCCTTCATTCCCGGCTGCTGGGGCTGGAGCAAAGGCACCAGAACCGGGCTGTTCCCGGCCCCTTTTCCCTTGGGACACGGGGGACGGGAAGAACCTTTTTCCCGAAGTTTCCCTGCTGGATTTCTCTGTCCCGCTGAGGACCGGCTGGGAGGGTCCGACCCGCTCCCGGTGACGCGGGGGTGTCGGCAGATGGGATTTTTGGGGCTGTGAGGATCATCCTGGCTCCGTCCCGTTCCCAAATGGGAGGAGATTTGGGTTCCGGACAGTTCATGCGCTGGCCCTTGGAATTTCGACCCTGGAGCAGCAAAACTTCCGAATCCTGGAGAGAAGCGAGATGGGAAGGGAAGGGAAAGGAGCCACCGAGCTCCGACATCTCTCCCTGTTCATCCCATGAATCCCTTGGAATCCTGCCAGCCTGGCTCTGATAAATCCCAAATTATCGCAGGTCCATAAACGCCACTGGTCCAGGGGCTCTCCCAAACGAGGAATGGGTTTTCCATGGAGGGAATATCCAGGGAGAGATCCCGCTGTTCCCCTGGAGCCCTGACCCCTCTCAGGCCCGCTGTGGGGCTGCCCGTGCCCATCCATGCTCCAAATCCACTTGGAAAAGGCCCTGGAGGGTTTTCTTAGAGCTCTTAGAGCCAGGAATTTTATCCTGCAAGGACTGGAGCGGGCTCGGCCCCATCCCCGCCATCTCCGCTGATGGAAAAGCAAATTCCCTTCCTTTGGTTTTCAAACGTCGATTCGTTTGGGATAACGAGGCGGTAATTCCCTGTGCCCGGGAGGGGAATGTGGCTGCGGGGCGCTTTCCCAGCTCCCAGCGCTGCTCTGGTGTCCCTTCCCAGTGAAATCCAGGTGGTTTTGGAGAGCCGGAGGCGAAGGCGTGGGATCAGCGTGTGAGCCCGACCTTGATTTCCTTTAAATAGCGCGGGAGGGAAGAGGAGCAGATCCTTTGTGTGCCAAGGCAGCGGATTCAGGCAGAGCTCCGCATTCCAGCCCAATTCCCAGCTCTTTGCTCAGTTGTTCCCATGAGGGACCTGCCCAGAGAAATCCTCGTCCTTCTCCAAGCGCTCTCTGCGCGCTGGGATGCCGAAAAGGAATTTTGAGGCCATTTTAGGCAATTATTCCTGAGGTTTGGGCAGGGGAATTGCCTGGCCCCAGCCACGTTCTGCTGCTGGCAGGCACTGGAGCGATGCTGGTCGTGCCTCATCCCAGCGCTTTGGAGCTGAAGGAAAGGAGGCACAGGGCAGGAAAAGGATTTCCTGGATGTCGGGATGCAGATCCATCGTGCTCCTGGAAACAGGAGCTGGCCCCGCTTTGCTGATTAGCCGGCCCAGGCTGAATTCGTCCGCGAAAATTCACCAGGGAAGGAAATAAATCATTCATGGAAGCAGAATCCCAGAGCTGCCGGAGCTGCTCAGGGAGGGCAGAGCAGCAGTGGGATCTGGGTTGGTGTTCGCCCCTTTTTCCCTGGATTCCGGGAGGGTGGGAAGCGTGGCTTGGTGTGCTGCTGCTGCTTTTTATGGTGGCTTTGTGTTCCTTTGTCCTGCTCCCCGTGGAGCCGGGAATTGCACCGGGAATTGCGCCGGGAATTGCGGATGAGCCCACACCAGGTCCTGCTGCTGGACCCCAGCCCAAGGAGGATTTATCAGTTTATTTATCAACCCCACTCCTCGGGCAATAAATGATGTTTAGTGCGCTCCTGCAGATTTGTTTGGGAAGATAAATAAAAATGAACGGCCCTGCTCGGAATGATCGGATTTTATGGAGTTGGATGGGAAGGGATTTCCCTGGATCCCAATCCAGGTATGAGACCTTTTTCACTGCTGCTTTTAATTTGCTTTATGGAACCATAGAATCCCGGGATGATTTGGGTTGGAAGGGCCTTAAAATCCTCACCCTGCCACGAACACCTGCCACTATCCCAGGCTGCTCCAGCCTGGCCTCGGACACTTCCAGGGATGTGGGATCCCCGTCACCCTCCTCCAATTCCCACTTTCAGCGGAGCTGCAGGAACAAACAGGAGCACGGAAACCTCCCCTTGGGGCGGCTCCGGGGTTTGCAGGGATCCCGGGATGGCAGGAACGCCGTGTTTAGCGGGAATGCTGCTGTCCCAGCCTGGCTGAGCCAGGAATGTGCCTTTTTTGGGCATTTTTTTGGCCGGGGCTGGCTCTGCCCTTCGGAGCCGTGTCCCAGAACCCGAGCAGGCAGCGGGCGCCGGGAGCCGCCGCAGGGACAGCGGGAATTGTGCCCTGGGCTGCGGGCGGCTGTCGGGCACCAGGGTGGCGATGCCGGAGCCGCTGTTGCCGCTCTCCCTTCGCCCTCTCTCCGTCCTCCCGCGCTAATTAAGCTCATCTGCATCGCGCCTAATGACGTTTGGAGAGAGGAGACGGAGCAAAGACCGCGGGGTTCCAGCCCGCTCCCCCTGCGGTCCCTCCCGGCGCTGGAGAGGAGGGAGCTGAGGGGTTTTTTCTGTTTTCCTCAGGGTGAGGACGTGAGGAAGGTCAGGAGGAGGAATCAGGAGGGTCAGAGAAGGAAAAGTTGTCCAGCAGGCAGGAAACCGGGCGTGGAAGGAGCGGACGCCTGGTTTGAATGTCACCTGGGGGCGGGGACGCTCGGCAAGCAGCGGAACAAACCGGCTCCAACCTTCTCGCCCGGGTTTGGTTTTTTTTTTTTTTTCCCTTTTCTTTCCTTTCCCACCTCTTTTTGTTTTGTTTTATTTTTAGGCTCGGTCTCTGCGTGAGCTGCTGAGGCAGCTCTGGAGCCGCAGGATGGATGGAGAGGCGCTGAGAGGTGCGG
>VWZW01002448.1:52188-79637 GCA_013397115.1 Edolisoma coerulescens
GGGGGGGGTCAGGTTGGAATTTCAGCAGGAATTTCCTCATGGAAAGGGCGGTCAGGCCTTGGAACTGCCCGGGGAGCTTTGGAGGTGCCCGAGCAATCCCTGGGCGTGGCACTCAGCGCTCAGGGCAGGGATCGGGCACAGCTTGGCCGATCCCGGAGACCTTTCCCACCCTCAGTAATTCCAGAATTCCATTTTCCAGCATAACCCCGACCCTTCCCCGAGGGCAGAAGCCTCCCGGCGCCCACCATGGAGCTGCCCAGCACCAAGGACTTCCAGCGGAAGTCGCTGGCGCCGCTGCCCAGCCGCAGGGTGTACTCCACGCTGGTGGAGGCGGCCGGGCAGGTCTTCGCCACGGGCGGCTGCGACGACAACGGCGTCCCCGTGGCCTCCTTCGAGGTCTACTCGCCCGAGGCCGACCAGTGGGCAGCGCTGCCCCCCATGCCCACGGCCAGGGCCGGCGTGGCCGTGACGGCGCTGGGCAAGAGGATCATGGTGATCGGCGGGGTGGGCACGAACCAGCTGCCGCTGAAGGTGGTGGAGATGTACCACACGGACGAGGGGCGCTGGAGGAAGCGCAGCTCGCTCCGGGAGGCCGCCATGGGCATCTCGGTGACGGCCAAAGGCAAGGAGGGACCTGCCGGGGCCGCCGGTGGGGCGGTGGGATTGGGGGTTTGGGGATCGGGTCGATAAATCTGTGATTTCGGTTTGAGTCGATGATCGTGGAGGTTTCTCCCAACCTTTGTGCTCAGGCACAGAAACTCTCCGGGAGATGGGCCAGGGTGGCTTTGTTCTTCTCCAGAACGTCTGCTGTGCTTCCAGAAGTTGGGCCTCGTGCCTTTGGCACCTCCCACCCTCCCGAGGTGCTCCGCAGACAGAGCCACCCCCGGGTTTGTCACCAGCCCTGGTGGCTCTGCTGCTCCCTGGGGGTGTTTTGGACAGCTCCAAGCTCCAGGGGCTCAGATCCAACTTTTTTGTCAGATTTACAGCAAATTCTAGTCCTGGAGTGGATTTTTTTGCAGGGGTGGATGGATTTTTGCAGGGGAAGGGGATTTCTGGTGCTTTGCTATAGCAGTTTTGTGGGAATTTTTTCCCAGAGGTGGGGGGGGAGGATGGATTTCTGCTGCTTTCCCATAATAATTGTGTGGGATTTTTGGTTTTTGGGGTTTTTTTCCCCCTCTCCAGACTACAGGGTGTACGCAGCGGGGGGGATGGGCTCGGACCTGCGGCCCCACAACTTCCTGCAGCACTACGACGCGCTCAAGGACATCTGGGTGGCCCTGGCTGCCATGCCCACGCCCCGCTACGCGGCCACCTCCGTCCTGAGGGGCAGCAAGATCTACGTGCTGGGTAAGGACCGGCCCTGCCTCCTCCTGCTCGGCCTCCGTGGCCTTCTCCTCCTCTCTCCTCCTCTCTTCCTTCTCCGTCTTTGNTCTCCATTCTCCTTCTCCTTCTCCTCCTTCTCCTTCCTTTCTCTTCCTTCTCCTCTTCATCCTCCTCCTCCCTCGCTGCATCCAAGCTCATCAGGATTGCAAAGGCTCCCCGAGCCCGCTCCCAGCTCCGCTCTGGATTTGTCTGGATGGAACCGGTGCATTTCCAACATCTCCCTGGGCCAGCGGGGAGGGGGGAGAGGCTGGAAAACGGAAAATTGGGCTTTTTCCTGTCATGAAACAGAGAAAAAGAGCACAGAGAGGCGAAAAATCCCCCGTTTGACCGGAGATCCGAGGCTCCTCCTGTCCCTGATCCGGGATTCCCTCTCCTTTTCCCAGGGGGAAGGCAATCCAAGTACGCCGTCAACGCCTTCGAGGTTTTTGACACCGACACGAGGTCGTGGGCCAAGTTTCCCAACATTCCCAACAAAAGGGCCTTCTCCAGCTTCGTGCCCACCGAGGACAAGCTCTTCAGCCTGGGGGGGCTGCGCCAGGGCCGGCTCTACCGGCAGCCCAAGTTCATGAGGACGGTGGACGTGTTCGACCTGGAGCAAGGTGGGGCTGGCCCTGCCCGTCCCTTCCGGAGGGGTTTGGGGCCACGGGGCTGGGATTGGGGTTTGGGAACATGGGGCTGGGATTGGGGCACATAGGGCTGAGTTTGGGGCCACGGGGCTGGGTTTGGGGTTTGGGGACATGCAGGGCTGGGTTTGGGGTTTGGGGCACACAGGGCTGGGTTTGGTGTTTGGGGACACACAGGGCTGAGTTTGGGGGTTTGGGGACACACAGGGCTGGGTTTGGGGACACGGGGCTGGGACTGGAGTTTGGGGACAGACAGGGCTGGTTTTGGGGTTTGAGGACACAGGGCTGGGTTTGGGGACATGCAGGGCTGGGTTTGGGGTTTGGGGACACACAGGGCTGGGTTTGGGGTTTGGAGCCACACAGGGCTGGGTTTGGGGTATGGGTGCACACACAGGGCTTGGGTTTGAGTGGATGATCCCATAAAAGCCAGCATGTCCCGTCCTTCCCAGGTGGGTGGATGAAGATGGAGCGCTCCTGTTTCCTGAAGAAAAGGCGAGCAGACTTCGTGGCCGGCTACCTGCAAGGCCGAGTTGTCGTGGCCGGGGGCCTGGGTGAGGCTTGGGGATGGTGGGAACCCTTTAAAATCGTGTGGGAATTGTTGTCATCCCAGAAAAGGGAGAAATCCCAGTCCTGGCTGGTTGGGAGCAGGGAAAGCTGACTCCGTAAGGGGATGGGGTACAGAGAGCTGCTCCGGACAGCTCCAAGCTCCAGGGGCTCAAATCCAACTTTCTCATGGGTTTACAGCAAATTCCAATCCTCAAGTGGATTATTTTGGCAGGGGGGAGATGGATTTTTATCATCCAGTGCCTCCTTTCGTGCTTCCAGGGAATCAGCCGACGGTGCTGGAGTCGGCAGAGGCTTTCCACCCGGAGAAGAACAAGTGGGAGAGCCTCCCCCCCATGCCCACCCCGCGCTGCGCCTGCTCCAGCATCGCGCTGCGGGACTGCCTGCTGGCCGTGGGCGGCGTCAGCCAGGGGCTCAGCACGGCCGTGGAGGCCCTGTGCCTCTCAGAGTCCTGAGCGGAGGGGGAGCCCACCTGGAACAGGTCCCTGTGCCTCTCGGAGTCCTGAGCGGAGGAGGATCCCACCTGGAACAGGTCCCTGTCCTCGCTGTGCCGCTCTGATTCCTGGCTGGAGCTATGTGGAGAGGATCCCAGCTGGAAGAGGTTCCTGCCCCTGGCTGTCCCCAGCAGTGGCCTTGGGGACAGCTCCGGCAGCTCCCAGCACCATGGGACTGCTCTGGGTTCCTGGCAGCTCCTCCGGAACTACATCCAGGGATTCTGGTGCCTCCCTCCCTGGCAGTGCTGTTGCACCCCTGTGAGGGACCCCCACACTGGCCAGGGGTCCCCTCCAGGCGCTGGCACAGCTCCGTGGGGACACCCAGCTGGAGGAACGGCTCTCCACATCTCCCGCCCGTGGGAAGGACTCCGGAGATCCCGGCGTGGGAATTGTGTCCCTGCAGCCACCCTGGCCACAGGTGACAGCTTGGGAGGCGCTGGGACTCTCCAGAGTCGGCGGTGGCTCAGGGGGGACAGCAGTGGCACAGGGGGGACAGCGGTGGCTGTGTCCTCCTCGATCCTGGGATCTGTGAGCGCTTCCCTACAGATCCCCTTCTCCCAAGGGAAACTCCAAACCTGCAGCCGGATCCAGGGATCGTTCTTTGCCTTCACAGCAAGGCTTTTCTTGCAATCCCAGGCAATTCCCGGCACTCCAGCAGAACCAGGCGGAGCTCCGAGGACGCCGTGTGGAGCTCCGAGGACACGGCGGGGACAGAGGGACTCGGTGCTTTGTTCAGCTGGAGCAGGGGGAGGAGGATCCTTTGTATGGCTGCAACACAGCTGGAGCCTGATCCTTCCCTTTCTGCCTCCGGGAATCCTGGAGAGGGGCCCGAACAGGGCAGAATCCGGGGAATGAACTCACTGGGGGACTCCATGGAGAGGTGACAGCGACAGGGGGTGACAGAATCTGAGTGTCCCCAGCTTTCGGAGAGGGGGAAAGGAGCAGCTCTGGGTCCCCGTGGAGGAGAAGCAGCTCCAGGTCTCTGCCTTTGGATGAGTCCCAAGCTCCCATCCCTGGGACACCCCTGGAGCTGCTGACTGCCCGCCCTGGGTGCTCCTGGCTCGGGGGGGAATTTTCCCCACGATGGAGCCGCGCAGAATCCAGAGGGTGAGGGCGGCACCCACCGCCCTCCCCTGACGCTTCCCACGGCTGCGCCTCAGTCCTGCCCTTCCCTGGGACGCTCCTGCTGGGAAAGGGGATCCTGCAGGACACAGCCTCCTGGGTTTTGTCACCAAAGGGCTGTGCCCACCCTGCAGGTGACAGAGAAGTGACCCTGAGCCGAGGTTCGGGTGGCTCAGGCGCTCCCAGCGGTGCGTGCGGGGCGTTTTTGCGTTGTTTTAGCGGTTTGGGGTGGTTTGTTTCGGGCTGAGCCGTGCTGGGCCGGCTCCAGGTCTGTTCCCGGAGCTGCGAACAGCAGATGGCATCCCTGGGCTGAGCTGCGGCTGGAGCAGCACCTCTGGCAGCCCTCCCGCTGTCCTGGGCTGCCCTGGCTGGGCGGTGCTGGACCAGGGTGGCTCCAAAATCCCATTTCCCAGACCCACCAGATAACTTGATGCCCAAAGGATGCTGCGTGTCTCCTCCAGCGTTTTATTCCCATGGAAAGACATCCAAACACCTCCCGGGAGCTGTGACAGAGCTGGATTGGGGTCCAAAGAGTCCCTGATGCTGCTGCCCAGAGCCAGTCCGGGAAATATCTCCGGGTTTGGGTCCCGCTGCAGCTCCCTGAGCTCTGCAGTGAATCCCTCGGGATGAGAGAGCCGCAGAGGTTATCCCTGGATAAATGTTGGGATCTTCAGCGGGTTTGTCACAAACCAGCTCCTCCTGTCCCTGGGGGGCCACAGAAAGCCCTGGGCCGGTCCCTCTGCCCCAGGCAGCCCCCGGGACCCCGCACCCTCCGTGCCCGCTCCGCTCCCTGCGCGCCTTTATCCCAACCCAGCCGAGCCCTCGGAGTTTTCCAGCAACAAAAAAAATCCCGGAGCGGCCCCGGCCGTGTCCTCGCCTGAACTCCCCACACTCGGGGTTTGCTGAGAGGCTTTTCAGCCCCGGTCCCGGTGGCTGCTCCGACACAGAGGCTGAGGGCTGAGCTGGCCCTGCTGCCAAAAACCGTCCTTTATTGTCCCCGAGCAGACTTTGTCTGCACAAACAGGAAACTTCCTCAAGGAACGGCCTCCAAAGGATCCGGTGGCGGAGCAGAAGTGATTCCTGCACCTTGCCATGGGCCTGGGACACGCACCCAGGCTGGTCCTGGCTGTTGGGAACAACATTTTTTGGGGTCAGTGCTGCTCTTTGGGGTCACCTCTGCCCGACAGTGACAGTGACGGCCTTTGTGGCCGACAATTCCCAAAAGCAGCCCAATGTGGGGTTGTGTGAGTGCTGCTCCGGCTTCAGCCGGGAATTCTGCTCGGGAGAGCTGGGAATAGAGCTCCAGGAAGCACCTCCGTCACTGCCATCCCCATCCCTGTGATGCCCCCAACCCTGCGGGGTCACCAGCAGTGGGGTCACCCCCGGCTGCTCCCGTTCCCTCAGCATCCGCCGGCGCTGGAGCGGATGTGGAGTCACCGTCCTGAGACACGGATGCTTCCTGCTCTTGAAATCAAAGCTCCAGCTTTTTTTTGGAGGGGAATTTTCCTTATTTTTCTCCCAAATCTCTCGGGGTTTCTGCAGCCCCACGTGCTGTGACCTCCCCAGTGCCCGGGCGGGTGTCGGGGGCAGCCTGGGGGGGTGGGTTTGTAGTTAAGGGAGCCTTGAAGGAGTGGTTTAATAGAAAAATTGTATCTATAAACGTGTATTTTATGAATTAGGTTGATAAAATTTGATCTCCTTGGTGTGGGTGAGTGGTTGTGGTCTGGGGTGTGAATGAGAGGGGAGCAAAATTCCTGGGGAATTGCTCCAAACTCACAAAAACGGGAGGGAATTGGGTCTGGAGCCTTCTTGGCCCCTGCTGCCACTCACCTGGGGTTTGCTGGGGGCTTCAGCCACTGCAGGTGATGAATCTTGGGGTTGAAACAGGGCTTGGGTTGGATTTTATTCAAAAAACCTGAAATTTCCGATTTTTTGGCACTCAGACACTGCATGTGTTCGACAAAGATCTCGTTATCACCTGGTAACACAGAGATTAAAGATCCAAAGGAGAGAAACTGAAGAGTTTGGAGGGGCTGGTTCCTGTGCTCATCCCAGTTTGGACTCCAGGATCCACTGCCATGGATCCAGGCTGGACTGGGAATTCCTGTGGCTGCTTCAGCTGCGGAACGAGAAGGGCTCCAACTCCTCCTTAGAGCTTTGCTCCACTCTTCTCCTCCCTCGCTGTGCCTCACTGCTCATCTTCCCGCTGAGATGTTCTCTGTCCCACCGGGATCCATCCCCGGCTGCGGCACGTTCCTGATCTCCTCTCTCATCAGGAGGGCCTGGATTCATGATTGGAACCTCATCGGGCTGGTGGGGTTTGCCAGACAATCCTTAGGAATGATTGTGGGGCACAAATTCTGCCCCATGGGTAGGTCTGAAATGAGCCTGGGTTTGTCCAGAGGAGATGGAGGGAGGGAGGGATGGATGGATGGATGGATGGAGGGATGGATGGATGGGTGGAGGGATGGATGGAGGGATGGGTTCATGGATGGATCCATGGATTGATGCATGGATGGATCCATGGATGGATAGGTGGATGGATGGATGGATNGGATGGATCCATGGATGGATGGAACCCCCAGCTGCCCTCCTGGGGTGCAGGAGTGGCCTCTGCTGCTCTCACCATCTGTGAAAGGCCATAAATGCCTTTTCCAAAGGCTCCCATTGCCGCTGATGAGTTTCCCTTCTCCTGCTGATGGATGGGGAGGATCAGAGCAGCCCCGGCTTCCTCTGGGATTTTTCAGAGGGAAAATGGGTTTGACACCTGCCCGAGCATCCCCCAGCAGCAGGTGAGGAATGCTGGGGCTTTGGGGCCGCTGACGAGGGGCAAGCATCAAACTTTTTGTTGTCTCTGGCATTTTAATGACTCCGGGAGCTCTTCCTTTCCCCGTGGGAGGTCTCCCTGCTGCCAGAAAATCCCTTGCCTGACCTTTATTCCTCTCCCAATCCACAAGCAGAGCCCGTGGCCACCGAATCCACAGGTTTTGGCCAGGACGTAGATGTTTTCAGCACCGGGATAACGCAGTGGCAATTATACTAATGTAATAAATTCATGAATACAAATTCCAGGGCCTGCGAGCAGACAGAGCCCAAGCACCAGGCTGAGCTCGGAGCGGGTTTCCCTGACATGGAGCCAAATTCCTGGCTGGATTGCAGGTTGGCTTTAGTGGTGGACACGCACTGGGGCCGTGGGACGAGGCCAGTTCGGGATTTCCAAGGCTGGAGCTGGGGAATTTCGCTGGATTTCCCCACCGTGGGTGCTGCCGCAACAGCGGATCCTTATCAGGGATTCCAGCGGGCTCAGCTCCGCGTCCCTCGGCATTTCCATGAAAATGGGAACGGCTTCCTGAGCCAGGCTGGAACAAACGCATCCCCCAGCCTCCCTCCCTCCCAGCGACAGCATCGCCGAGAGGAATTTATCCAGGGGAAACAGCGGGAGAAGCTCCGCGGGGCTGCGCTTCCTTTCCTCGCGGGGAAAGCCTCGGGAAAAGCATCCCGATAAACCCGCGGGGATATCAAACACGTGCCGGGAGTTCAGTGGGTGCTCGAGCGCTTTTTGGGGCTGAGCCGGGAGCGATCCCACAGCTGGGACAGCTCCGGGAGACCCCGACAGTGACAGCGACAGCGACAGTGACAGTGACGGTGACACTTTTCCCCTCAGGCCGGTGCAATCCCTTTGTTTCCGCAGCCAGGGAGGTTCGTGCCTTCCCTCCCCGGCTCTGCCGCAGTCCCTGGGCCGTGCCCGGACAGGATCCCGGCTGTTTGCTCTGCCTCTGGAATTACGGCAGTTCAGTCCAGCTCTGCTCATCTCCGCCTTGTTTATCCTCCCCATGGAAACGGCTCCTGCTGCTGCTCAGTAAATAATTCATTATCGCCATTCGTTATCGCAGTTCATTCATTATCGCGATTCAGTATCGCCATTGCTGCAGCCCGGGATCGTCTTCGGATGTCCCGGGCTGATTTTACAACGAGGAGAGAGATCCGTGCCTGGTTTGTTCGGCTCGGGGGAGGTTTGAGGTGGGAAGGACGGGCCTGGAGCCGCTGGTGCCTGCGAGAGACGCAGGTGCCACGTGGGCACCGGCAATAAAAACCAGCGACAGAGGCAAGGGGAGGAGACCTGTGTGTCTTAATTGGATCAAAATAACATTTAATGAGTGTGGGGCAGCGCTGGGACAGGTGACAGCCACGGGGAGAGGTTTGGGGCCAGGCTGTGTCCGTGGCCTGTTGTCCTCCCTTTCCCTGATGGACAAATGTCCTCAACAGGTCACTCTAGAACCTCACCCCGGTGACAAAAGCAGCCGGGGGACAGTGCCACCCAGCCGGGTCTCTCCTGACACCCAGACATAACCTCGAGGCGCTGAGCTCTCCATCCTGTGTCACCTCCGTGTCACCTCCCAAGCCCGCAGAGAGGAGCTGGAGCTGGGTTAAATCATCCCTGGCGGGCGTTCCGGACCCCCTGCTCGGCCGGGGCTGCGGGGAGCGGTGGGAAAATCCAGGTCTGGATGAGTAATCCCGCAGCTATCTCCCGCCGCGGTGTCCTCACACACGCCGGAGCTGGGCGAGCGCCTTTGTTTGGGCTGTTCTGGGGAAGAATCGCATTCTTTTAATATCTCCAAACAGCGATTTTACCGCCGGGGCAGGGAGACCACACGGGGAGAAGGTGCTGCCGAGGGAGCCGGGAGCGGCCGTGAGGAGCCTCCGCGTGGGAGCCTCGGCAGCCGCTTCCCCTCCGGCTCCGGGCCTGGGGATCATTCCCGGAGAACCTTCCTGCTCCTCCCTCCCGGGCTGGGTGTCCAGGAGGGCAGAGCATGGCCCTGTGGCGAGCGTGGACGGGCTGAGCTCGCCCAGGCCTCTCCTCTCCCTGATTTTGCCCTAAATGCCATTTTTTTCCCCCCCCGGGTTTGGGTGCTTTGGGACTCCTCGCAGCAAATCACGCCTGGCTGTGCGTGTCCCTCTGCCCCCGGTGTGAGATATTATGGAATTTGCTCCTCGTTATGGAATTATGGAATGGTTTGGGTTGGAAGGGACATTAAAGGTCATCCAGTGCCACCCCCTGCCATGGGCAGGGACATCTTCCACTGTCCGAGGTTGCTCCAAGCCCCGTCCAGCCTGGCCTTGGACACTTCCAGGGATGGGGCACCCTGTGCCAGGGCCTCCCCACCCTCACAATAGGGATTTGTTCCCAAAATCCTGTCTAACCCTGCCCTCTGCCACGTGAAGCCATTCCCTGTGTCCTGTCCCTCCAGGCTCTTCTCCCAAGCCCCTCTGACCCTTCCCAGCCCTCTGTGCCCGCGCCTCTTCCCAGCCTTTGGGTGAAAATCTCTCCCTGCATCATCCCCTGGAAAATCCCCATCTCCCTCCAGCCTGGAGTCACCCCCGCGTCCCCCTTTGTCCCCCTCCTCTCTCCTTCGTCCCTGGATTCTCTCTGCCCCCCTCTCCACACCCCCTCCTTACCCCAAATTCGCGGCTGCCCGGTGCCCGCTGGTCCCTAGGTCTCCCCCCACCCCCTCCCCGCNCATCAAGTCGCCGCGGCCGCTGATGAAGAAGCAGGCGGTGAAGCGGCACCACCACAAGCACAACCTCAAGCACCGCTACGAGTTCCTGGAAACGCTGGGGAAAGGCACCTACGGGAAGGTGAAGAAAGCCCGGGAACGCTCCGGGAAGCTGGTAAGGATCCCCCCGGGGCATCCTCACAGTGCGGGGTCCCCGAGCATCCCCCCGGCCCTGGTGCGTCCCTCCCTGTCCCCGCTGCATCCCCGCCGTGTTTCGGCGGTCCCTGAGCACTCCCCGCTTCCCGCAGCCCGGTCCCGGTGCCTCCCCCTCCACCCCGTGCCCGGTGCATCCTCCCGGTGCCCCGGAGGGGGACCCCCGAGCATCCCCCGCTCCGAGCATCGCGTCCCCGGTGCATCCCCCCGGCCCTGCCCGGTGCATCCCCCGGGCCCGGCTCTCCGCAGCCGGTGACCGGCTCGGTGCAGCCCTCGCCGGGCCCCGCTCCCCCCGCCGCGTGCGGGAGGCTGCGGCTCTGCCCTCCCCGTGCCGCAGGCGGGGGCTCAGCGGGGCCAGGGGCAGCCCGGAGGGGTCTCGCTCCCCTCGTCCCGGGGGGCTGCAGCTCCTCTCGCCCACTTGACCGCGGTCGGGCTTCCTGGGGGAAGGAGCGGGCGGGGACGCGGCCGCCAAAGCAAACACCGCACTCGAGTCTGAAGGGTTTTTCCCTTCCTCTCACCCGGGGCGCGGGCCGGGTTCGCTGTTGGCTTTCTCACGGTGTGGGGCACCCAGAGCTCAGCCGGGCTGTCCAAAACCCTGACTCACCCCAGGCCGAGGGAGAAAGTGGCTCCACGGCTCAGCTCAGGGCGCAGCTTTCCTCGGGGAAAAGGGGATTGGACCCCCGGGAACCTCTCTGTCCTGTGGGAATCTGCAGGGATTCAAACTTGGCCGTGATTTCCCAGCCCCGAGGGGCGGGAGGGACCCAAAAAGACCCTCGGACCGAGGGGCCTGAGCAGGGGGTGAGCTGCGAGCGGCAGGACTGGCCCTGCCAGGGGCTGAGCAGGGCGTGAGATGGGATCAGCGACATCCCACGGGGACACGCCGGGGGGAAAAGAGCTGGGAATCCGCGAGGTTTCCTTGTGTAACGCGGCGGCTCTTGGTGAAATCGGATCCGAAAGCAGATCTCCCCTCGGAGCCGGCAGAAGCCGCTGGTTTGCTGCATAATCAGGGCCTTGAAACGCAGCTTCCACCCACAGAGCTGGAAGGATCCCTCCCCTCGGCATGGGCGAGAAAATTTGCCTTTCCCTGCCCGCACCTGAGCGAGCCGCAGCTCGGAAATGTCAGTTCTCTGCCCCAAAACTCGCCCGGCTGTGGCAGCCCCCTCAGCCCCGGCTCTGGAATCGCTCTCTTTCCGTGCAGATCCAACCCAGAGGCCGCGGAGCCCTCAGTCAGCGCCGCAGACAAACCCGAGGCTCTGCCGCCAGCCCCTCGCCGGCCCGGTGTAGGAACAGGAGCCCTGAACCCCAAATCTCTCCTCTTCCCACCAACTCCTTCTCGCAGCGCTCAGCGTTTCCGAGCCTCTTTAATCCCGAGGCTTATCCCGAGCTCGGCTGGTGCTCGCTTCTTCCCTGAGTGGCTTTTCCTTCCCGAGCTCCCAGGTGCGAGGGCAGGGACCCCTCGTGGGCTCTGCGGATCCCACGGCACCGGCTCGGGCTGCAAAGCTGGAGCTGCTCCATCCGCAAGGATTTTGCCTCTGGCGAATCGGGAATTGCCTCTGACAGAGGCGCTGAGTGCTGAACCCTCTCGTTTTACTGCCCCGATTTCTTGTTCCTCCCTGAATTTTAAAATACCTGGGCTCGGAGCAGGCTGATGTGGTGGGAAGGTGACAGGAAATTCCAGGCTCCTGTGGCTGGAGGAGGTTTTGGGACTTGCATGAATTATTTGCCTGTTTAAAAAAAAAAAACCCTTTTTTTCTGGTTAGAAATCCTTTATCTGAAGTGATGCTCCTGCTGAGTGCCTTTCCCAATCCTTGCAGAAATCCCTGCAATATCACATCGGGTGGGGAGGGAATTGCTGGTTCTTTTTCCTTCCCCTTTTTTTTTCCTTTCCTTTTTATTTTTCTTCCTTTTTNGTTCGGGGTTGAAGATCCAGCACCGTGGTGCTGCAAACTGCACCTGCTTGCAGGGCAGCCTCTGGGCTCTTTCTTTTCCTCCCAGCCCGGAGTTTTTCCCAGCCTGGCTCCCGATCCCTGGCCCGCGGCCAAGCCAAACACACCCGGGGGACCTCCCGTGGGACTCTCCCCGGTGTCACCAACGGAATTCGGGGGCCCGTGCTGGTGTCAGGAGAAGGCAGCACCTGGAATATTCCAGAGCCTCTTTTGATCTCCAGGAAGGGGCGAAGCCTGGGCTGTTCCAGGGTGGATTTTAATCCATATTTCATGGAGCACCAAACGCTGCCCTTGCAGTCTGGAACAACTTCTGAAGCGCTGCCTGGGGTTGTGGCTTAATGCATCTTTCAGCAGCTGCTGAAAATACCTGTTCTGCCCCCAAAAAGCTTCTAATTAAAAGCCTTTTTTGACTTGGAAAGCGCTCCCGAGCTCCCTGGGCTCCCAGAGGGAGGCTCCAGAGGGATTTCTTGGGGTTGTTCCCCTGCAGGGGATCCTCCCGGTGGGGCTGTGGCACTGCCTGTCCCCGAGGCTGCTGTCCCCATCTCCAGGGGACATCCTCTGCTCCCAGCCCTCTTGGGCAGGGAAAATCTGGGAGCAAAGCTGCTGCTCGGCCCCGCTGGGGGAGGATGGGATGGCTCCATCTGCCTGGAGGTCACTGATTTTGGGATCACGGCGAGGATCCAGCGCTGCTGGATCCAGCCAGGGGCATCTCCTGGAGCTGCTCCATCTTTTCATGGATCGTGGCTCCTGCCCTGAGCCCCGGCTCGGAATTTTGGGGGTGTGGGGCAGCAAGGAAATGCTCTGAGAGCCCCCCAAATTCCTGAGGGTGCTGGGCTGGGTGCCAGGCTTTGGCAGGGGGGATGGATGGAGCGAGCCAGCAGGAATTTGGGAGGCTGGCTGGCTGCAGGAAGACTGCAGGGGTCAGGGAACTGGGGCAGCAGCGAAAGAAAATGGTTAAAATTTAACCTGGTAAACAAAGGTCGGGGGAAAGAAAACCTGGCTGGGCTTCCCAGAAGCGTTCAATACTTTCAGAATTGCTTTATGCAGAAACTTAGGCCCGGGTGCATTGAACCTGCCCTGGCCAGAGTCCGCCCTGTGCCCGCTGGCTCCCGCACGTGCTGGATCCTCCGGGAGCAATTCCCGCCCTGGCTGGTGCTGTCTGAGGTGCTCCAGGGCCACAAAAATGGGATTTGGGACCAAAGAGAGACTTCAGGTGCCCACCCGAGCCCCCTTTCAGGGGCTTCTCCCCGCTGAGATCTCGCTGGCTCAGTGTCTGCTGCCACAGGCCTGGCTTAGCAAGGCCGGGTTTTGGGGAGCGAGGCTTGCAGCGGCCCTAAATCGCGGGGACACGAGGCCGAGCATCCCTCGGAGCAGGAGGAAGGTCCCGGTGCCGGCAGCTGGGGCCGGCGGGGGTCCCTGGCCCCTCTCGCCGTTGCCGGGAGACCTTGAGGGGGTCCCTGGACGGGATTAAAGCTGTTCCGCATTCTTGTCTGGGAGGGGAAAGGAGGGAGAGAAAAAAAAAAAAAAATGAAAGGTTCTGCTGGATTCAGTTGTAAATTCAGCCCTGGGAGCGCTTTGTGTGCCCGCAGCCCCTTTGAAAGAGGATTAGAAGGCGCCCATTCTCCGGCACTTACTCCTCGTTCTCCTCCCCTTTCAGTCTCCTCCTAGAGGAGAACAAGAAAACCCAAAGGAAAGCCTGGAAAACTCCAGGTCTCCCACCCCGCTCCGAGCAGGGATCTGCTTTTGGATCCAAACTTCCTCCTACTCCTAGAAATGCAGTGGTTTAGGGGCAGACAGAACGCGAGGTGTGGGGTTTTTCTTCCCCTTTCCTGACCCCAGGAATGGGCTCTTGTTGTTGTGGTTATCTCCCGAGTCATGTGTGCAGGGCGCATTCCTGCGGCTGGCCGGGCTCCAGCGGCGGGATAAAATCCGTGCAAAGCCCAAAAATCTGGAGCAGGGCTGTGCTACCTGTGGGACGAGGCTCGGGGAGCCCCAAAAATCTGGAGCAGGGCTGTGCTACCGCCTGGAGGAGGCTCAGGGAGCCCCCAAAAAAGAGGAGCTGGCACAGGCGTCCCTCGGGGGGAGCTTCTCCCGTGTGTGCAGCAGCAGGAATTGGGAAGGACAAACCCCAAATCGATAAAATTCGCTTTTCTGGGAGCTGTTTCCATGGAGCTGCGCTGCTCAGCTCTTGGACACAGCACGTGGGGAAGCTGGGTCCTTGGGATGCTGTTTGTGAGCCCCTTCCCAAAATCGGGGAGGGAGGGAATTTCTTCCTTTGGGAATTCACAGCCCCCTCTGTGCTCATCCACAGGTGGCCATCAAATCCATCCGGAAAGACAAAATCAAGGATGAGCAGGACCTTGTCCACATCCGGAGGGAGATTGAGATCATGTCCTCCCTCAACCACCCCCACATCATCGCTGTGCACGAAGGTGAGGCCTCCCCTCCCTCCCTTTTCCAGCTGCATCCGTGATCGGAGCCTCGGGAACGGGCTGGGGACCGGGGGGGGCTCTCGGGTGGGGGGTTCAGCCCAGCTGGGTGGGTTCAGCCCGGCCCTCTCCTCCCTTCCAGGACCTGGCTCCCGTTCCCGGTGACTCAGCAGGGAGAGCAGATGCTCCCGGGCTGCGCTTTCCCCGCCGAGGGGAAATACCTGCCCCAGAAATAGCCCTTCCTGCGCCGTCCCCTCCTGCCCAGACAGGGAACCCAGCTCCAAACGTGGATTTTGGGAGCTGGAAGCCTCGGTGGGGCTCTGGAGGGAGGCTGAGCTGGGCTGGGGAGCAGGGGCTGTGTGTGGCTGCGCCGGACGCTCATCCCGGAGAATTTGGGATCTCCGTGGATCCGCTCTGAGCCCGAGGCAGGATTTAATCTCAGTCCTGCAGTCCTCCTCATTCCCTCCCCTGGGGCACTGGAAAACCAAACCGCAGCGTGCTGGGAGAGTTCCTGGTGCTGCCGGGCTTGGCTTTATGGCCTGGGCTGGGCTTTGCTGCCCGGGGGGGTTGGGATAACACCGACCCAAAGGGAAATTCCTCCAGGTCCGAGCAGAACCAGCTTTAGCCCAAATCCGCAGGCGGATCAGGCTTTGCAGACACCGAGTCCTTGGGCTGGAACCTGCGGTGCCCCTGCCCCTCCTCGGGGCTGGCTCTGCCGCTGCTCCCGGCGCTGCTGAGGGCTCCGGAGCCCTTTCGTCCTCCAAACAAAGCGAGCGGCCGGCGGCTCCTCCGCGCTGCTTGCGAGGGCTGAGTCACAGCGGCAGCACGAACGCAACAACACCGAGGCGCCTTTCTGCAAACAGGAAGAAAAGGCTCCGGCTCCTGGCTCCGGCCAGAGCCTTTTTTGGGAGCAGTGGGAACAGGCAGGAAGGTCACCGGCGGTGCCAGCGCTGTCACCTTCCCCCTTGGCAGGGGGTGCCAGCAAAGAGCCGCACGCCTGAGTCACCTCTGGGAGGGCAGAGCTGGTGGTGGCAGAGCCTCGGTGGTGGCACAGCCTCGGTGGTGGCACAGCCTCGGTGGTGGCACAGCTGCTGGGCCAGCAGCCCTGCTGGCACCGGGGGATGTGGGTGACAGCTCTGGTGCCCCCCCCTGACCTGCAGGTCCCTGTTTAGGCCAAGACTGAGGGCAGGGATTGGGGTGGGCAGCGTTAGGGTTGATCAGAGCGTCACCTGCTCGTTAACGGCGATGTCCTAATGAGCATTCCCAGAGCTCTGAGCATCCCTGCCAAGCCTTCCCCGTGTCCCGCAGTGTTTGAGAACAGCAGCAAGATCGTCATCGTGATGGAATACGCCAGCAAAGGGGACCTGTACGACTACATCAGCGAGCGGCAGCGGCTCTCGGAGCAGGAGGCGCGGCACTTCTTCCGCCAGGTCGTGTCCGCCGTCTACTACTGCCACAAGGTGGGCTGGCCCCGCGCTTCCCGCTGATTTCCCGGCGGGCGAGCGCCTGGATGGGCTCCTGAGCACTGCAGCAGAGGGCTGGGGAGGGAGGCAGCCCCGCGGCAGGTGAGAGGAGCCCGTGGCTCTGCGCCTTTCCCAGGGGAAGGGCTGCTCCTGCCTTTGTCTGAAGGGTGGGGCAGTGCCCCGGCAGCTTTTGGGAGGTCCTGGCCTCGGCTGCTGCGGTGTGGGGGTGACTAACCCGGCCCGGGAGGTGTCACCTCCCCTGCCACCCAACCAGACGGACACGCCCGGGCTGCCCGCGGGGCTGGAAGCCAAGCCCTGGGTCACCTCCTGGGTCACCTCCTGGGTCACCTGTCCTCTTCCTGATGGGAACGTGAGGCTGCAGGGCCCTCCCCGGGGCTGTGGGATGATGCCCTGGCAGGACCCTCCAGCCCAAGGGTCTCCCTGGAGGATGCTCCCAGGCTGTGCCTCAGCCCTCGGTGGGAGCAGGGGGTGGCAGGGCAGCTCCTGACCCCAAACGGGATCGGGGTCTGGCTCAGCTGGGAGCAGCAGGCCCTGGCCGAGCAGGAGCTGTGCCCGGGTGGGGCTGGCACCAGGTGCCGGGGACGATGGAGGAGCCCAGGGTGGCACCTGGTGCGGGCACCTCCCTGCTCCTGCTGCCCAGCTGGTGGCACCGGGCAGGGCCGTGCTTTACACCCATCCCCAGGGCCGCACCCAGCGCTGAGCGCGGCTCCCGTGCCCTGCTCGCTGTGCCCCTGCCCGGCAGTGACCTCCGGTGTGCCCGGCTTTCCCTCCCTCAAACCCTCCCGAATTAACCCCGGCTCTGCCGCCCTTCCCGCAGAACGGGATCGTCCACCGGGACCTGAAGCTGGAGAACATCCTGCTGGACGCCAACGGGAACATCAAGGTGAGGGGCTGGCACAGCCTGGGGGTCACCCAAGGGGAGCTGCCCAGCCTGGAGGGTCAAGGGGTGACCACAACACCTCAGCCCCCTCAGGGCTTCCCGGAGCTGTGGCAGCACCTGGAATGCTGTTTGCCCTGGAAAAGGGGAGCCGGGAGGGCTGTCAGAGCCTGGCACATCTGCTAAAGCCATAACTGATATCTGCATGCTGATAAGAGGGCAAAGTCCGAGCGCTCAGATCAACACTGGATGCACGAGAAGGGCTCTTGTCCTGCTTTCCGTGTGTGCCAGCCGGGAAATCCCAGCTCCAGGGCCCCGGTGACACTTTCTGCCAGGAAGGGCACGGCCTGGGCTGGGGATCCCTGAGGTGGCTGATAACGGGCTGCGGGGTTTATCTCCACCGGGGATAATTTTGCAGTGGGGAGCTCGCGGGCAGCCACGGGAGCTGCCGCTCGGTGCGAGGTGATGGCCCTAATGAGGATAACGAGCACCTGCGCGAGGCGGAGCTGATGGGGACCCTGCAGCCTGTGGTGGCTGGGAACGAGCTGGAGGAGAGCCTGGAAGTCCTTCCAGCCTCACCTTCCCGCTCGGCTCCCGCTGCCAGGGCCGCAGGGCAGCCGCTGCCGGGGCTGGGATGAGGTTTTTGGGAGGGAGAGAGCAGCAGGAGCAACCTCAGGGGTGGAAAACCAGGCTGGTGGTGCCTTCTGTGGGGGCTCAGAACCAAGGGCAGCCCCGGTTTGAGCCGGGTTCATCCCTGGAGAGCTCCAGGGGAACTTTCAGCTTTGGGAAAGGGAACTTTGGGAAAGGGAACTTTGCCGCCGGATGACAGCCGTGTTTGTCCCCCCCAGATCGCAGATTTCGGGCTGTCCAACGTCTTCCAGCAGGACAAACTCCTGCAGACCTACTGCGGCAGCCCCCTGTACGCGTCCCCCGAGATCATCAACGGCCGGCCCTACAAGGGCCCCGAGGTTGGTTGTGCCTCCCTCCGGGGTGTGGGAACCCCTCTGGGGGCTTCCCCAGCGTGTTTTGGGATAACGGGACCCCCGAGCCCGGGCACTGCGGGGTGGGTGGGTGTGCTGGGCTCCTGCCCCACGCTCTGTCCCTTCCCTCTGGCCGCTGCCATCCTGGGAGCCCTGAGGAGACCCTGGCGGGGTGGGGACCGGGACAGCCCGGTCCTGCCATCCCCTCCAGGCTCCTCTGTCCCTTTCCCAGGTGGACAGCTGGTCCCTGGGCGTCCTCCTCTACATCCTGGTCCACGGCACGATGCCCTTCGATGGCCACGACTACAAGACCCTGGTCAAGCAGATCACGAGCGGGGACTACCGGGAGCCCACGAAGCTCTCAGGTAGGGCCACCCCCGTCCCCCTGTGCGTCCTCCCGTCCCCGTGTCCCCTCCCGTGCCTGATCCGTCCCTTCCCCAGATGCCTGCGGGCTGATCCGGTGGATGCTGATGGTGAACCCGGAGCGCCGGGCCACCATCGAGGACATCGCCACGCACTGGTGGGTCAACTGGGGCTACAAGATGCCGCTGGGCGAGCAGGAGCTGCTGCGGGAGAGCGAATCCCCGCTGGCCACGCTGGCCACGGTGGCCGAGTGGCTGCGCCGCTCGTCCCGGCCGCTGCTGGAGAACGGCTCCAAGGTGCGCTGCTTCCTGAAGCAGCACATCCCCGGCGTGGCCCTGGAGCGGCAGCGCTCCCTCAAGAAGTCCAAGAAGGAGAACGACGTCTCCCACGTGCTGCAGGAGCTGCCCGTGGGCCCTGAGAACCCCTCCAAGTCCATCCTCAAGCGGCCCAAGGGCATCCTGAAGAAGAGGAACTCCTGCGAGCAGAAGGTGCCCGGCCCCGGCCCCCCTCCGGCGGAGGATGGGGAGGGGGTCCCCGCGGGGCTCTCCCGGATCCTGTCCTCTGCCTCGGGAGCGGCACCCGCGGCCATGCCCAGGAAGGGAATCCTGAAGAAGCCCTCGGCCAGGGAGTCGGGCTATTACTCGTCCCTGGAGTGCTGCGAGTCCGGGGACGTGCTGGACGCGGGGAGCCTGGACCTGGACGGGAGCGTGTTCGCCGAGCCGCCCTCGCCGGCGCGGGGCCCGCAGGGGCTCCCTGCCCGCAGGAAAGGCATCCTCAAGCACAACGGGAAATTCTCCTCGGGCAGCGCCGAGCCGGGGACCCCTCCCGAGAGGGGCTTCGGGGCCTTCGGCGAGGTGCCCGTGCCGCAGGGGCCCCGCGCCCGGCCGGCCAGCGCCGTCAGCGAGGACAGCATCCTGTCCACCGAGTCCTTCGACCAGCTGGACCTGCCCACCCGCGGCCCCCCCGGCGCCGGGGCCATGCGGGGCTCCGTGTCCGCTGACAGCCTCCTGCGGCTGGAGGAGGAGGAGGAGCGGGAGGAAGGGCGGCGGCTGCGCCGTTGGACCGTCACCCACTGCCGCAGCCCCTTGGCGGAGAGCAGCGCGTCGCTGGCCGGCTGTGACAATGTCCCCGAGCTCTACCGGAGCGCCGTGGCCGTCGGGGTGAAGCTGAGCTGAGGCCTCCTCCCTCCCCGCTGGGCTCGTCAGGGCTGTGGTGCATTTTGGGGAGGGGGGCTGAGCCCTCCCTGCCCTCCCCGGGGCTGCTGGTGCTGCTGATCCACGTCCCACGGATTTATTTGGCAGCCTCGAGGGATGGGGAGGATGGCTGGGAGATGCCCCAGGGCCAGGACATTTAATGGACCAAAGCCCCCAGAGTGACCCCCGAGGAGGGGCTGGGGGGTCCCGGAGGCTTCTCGCTGCCGTCCTCCCCTCTCAAACAGGCTCATCTCATCACGGGGGTGAAAGCAAAGGGGTTGGGGGGGTGGGGGTTGATTTTTGTTTTCTTTGCACTGTGTTTTGGCTGCACAAGGTCGCGGAGGGGGCGGGTGATATACCTCAAACGAGCTGGAGATGTAGCAGGGTGCTGGGAGGGCTCGAAGGTGCTGCCCGTGGGCTGGGCTTTGGGAGGTGCTGGCGGCCAAAGCGCCCAGGCCACGGCTCTGCCCTCTCCTGAGCACTGACAAACCCGAACTGGATGTGGCCGAAACCCCCGGGCTGAGGAATGCTGCGATGCCAACATCTCTCATGGTCCTGTGGGAAAAAGAAAAAAAAAAAAAAAGAAAAAAAAGGTGCTTTTGCAGAGGCACCGTGTCTTTATTTATTGATTTATTGCCTTTGCCCAGCTGCTGTGGAGGGCAGCAGCACGGGGGGTGTGGAGCTCCTCAGCGGCCTCCCAGGGGTGTTTTTGGGGAGGTGGCTGTGTCCCGGTGTCACACGGCTCCCTTGCACTACGGTCGCTGCCCCTTTCCCCTCTCCGGGGGGGCTCCGGGTGTTTTCCCTCCTTCCGACAGCACGGGCTGGAGAAAAACATTAAATTAAAAGCAAATGGTGAAGCTGAGTGTGGCCTTGATTGCTGGGGGTGAGAGAGGGGCTGCCCGGGCCAGGCTGCTGTCCCTGTCCCTGTCCCTGAGCTTTTCCCGCTGGGACGGGGCCGTGCTCCAGCCCAGGTGAGGGTGGCTGAGCTCAGCCGCGTCCTGCAGGCTGGAAACTTCTGTGCCCTCAGCCCCTCCTCAAACTGGGTTTGACTGGTGCCTCCCCAGCGCTCTGTGGTGCTGAACTGGGACCGGGCACATCCCTGGTGCGGGGGCTCAGCACCCCCGGGAGAGGGAAATCTGGTTTTTGAGGCTGAGCAGCTGCTGGAGGAACAGAGCCCAAAATTTGGGGAAGCTGTGATGGCAGCGGGGGAGCAGGAGCCCCTTCTCCCCTCCCCTCTGTGGACAGCCCCCCTGTCCCATCCCCGCTCTCACATCCCTGGGCCTGCGTGGGTTTAGATTTGGGGAATATCCGCGGGTTTTGGTGGCTGGAGCTGCCTCTCCGCCCTCTCCCTTCACCCCCTTCCCCGGCTGCGGCACGGAAATCATTTCCCGTTTCCAGCCGGGTTAATCGGAGCCGCTCCGCGCCTCCTCCCTCCTGCAGGGTGCCAGGGCCAGGGTGGCAGGGCCAGGGTGGCAGGGCTATGCCCGGAATGCCACCCCTTGTCCCACCAGGCTGCGGCGGGGGGGGGTCACCGCGCTCGGCCTCCCGCCGCGCATTCCCCGCGTGCTTCCCGAGCCTCTGAGAAACTCCGGAGGGCTCAAAGCCGCTGCGAGGGCACCCAGCTGAGCCTGGGCAAAGTCCCGGTGCCCCGGGAGCTGCCGGGGTGGGATGGNGGGATGGGATGGGATGGGATGGGATGGGCCAGGCATGGAGCAGAGGTTCCTTTTTGGGTTCGCTGTTGGAGCACCCCGGGATGCCGCAGCCCCGTTTCCTTCGGGATTTGCTGGAAAACCTCCCCGCGCGCTGGTTTGGAGCCGTGGCAGCTCCGGGTGGGCACCGCCGGGCGTGAGGAAGGCGCTGCCCACCCCATCCCGGTGCCGTGGTCAGCTCAGCCCCACCCTGAGCTGTGGCAGCTCCCTGGGGCTGCTCCGAGTCCGTTCCCACCTTATCCCGGGCCATGGGAAGGGTGGGAAATGCCCTTGGAGGGCTGGAGGAGGAGGCAGCCAGAGCCCGAGGGCACCTCGGTGCCGGTGAGGGGGTGCGGTGACCGCCCCCCATCCCCGCGCTCCCGGAATTCCCCAGCCAGCCCCTGGAAACGCTCCTTTCATCCCAGCGCTGATGTCCGCCGCCCCCGAGCCTCCCTGGCAGCCCCCCACCATTATTCACGGCTCTTTCATCCCTCCAGCCCTTTCATCCCGAGGATTGGCAATTCCCGCAGCCCCCACCCCGCCCTGGCCGGCCCCGCGGGGGTTTGGGGCGGCTGGAAGTGACCTCAGCCGCGTTTTGCTGAGAAAATGCCATTTTTGGGGGCTGACTTCAGCCCCAAACGCTGCGTTTGCTGCCCAGCAGGGTGTGGGAGCGGGGCTGGGCTCCTGGGATGGCTCAGGGAACAGAGAGAAACTCCCGGAGATGAATTGTCCTGGAGGGTGAGGGGATGCTGGAGGGTTTGGAGCACAGTGGATTCTCCTGTGGGTTGATACCCCCTGATCCCAGATTCCCTGGTCTCCATCCCAAGGGATTATCCAGGTGGGGCCAGCCTGGACCCTTCTCCTGCTGGTCCTGAGGGTCCTGGGGGCATCCCACTGCTGCATCCCAGGATTTGGGACTGCCACCATCACCAAAGGACAGGTGTAGGGGCTTTCAGGCATGGGAATTGGGCATTCCCAAAGATTTTTATTGGGAATGCTGGGGTGGGTGGTGTGTCTGTGCCTCTCTGGGTCACCCCGGCCTTGGACCCCACCCTCACCTGGGGGCTGCTTTGGGATCCACATCCCCGCGTGACCCCCCCGAGAGGCGGCAGCGCCCTGAAAAAGGGCGAAAAAAAGGAATTTCGGGGTCGGAGCAGCCGTGAGCTGGCGGGGGGAGCAGAGCGAGCGGCTCCAGCGCCACTCCCGGAGGATTTCCCGGCAGAGAGGAGCTGTGGGCGCTCCCCTGGCCCCGGGGAGCTGCCGGGGCCCTGAGTCACCCCGGCACCGGCTCCTGCCCGGGCTTGCGCCGGGAATCCCGGATCCAGCGAGCCCTTATTTGGGATTGGGAGCGGGGCGGGAGGAGCGGGGGGACGCGGGGGTGACCCCGGGGACAGCCGGCAGCCAAAGCCACCCCTCGTGCTGGGAATGCAGGGCAGGTTTGGGGCCGGATCCCGCTGGAGCTTCCCAGAACCGCTCTCACCCCGCTGGGAACGGGGTGGATGAAGGGCCGCAGGCAGCTCTCATTAACTGATGGCTCCTAATGACTCCCAGAGCAGCTCAGGGATGCCCCTGGAGCTCTGGAATTTGGGTGTCACCTCCCCTCCGGCCAAGCTCCTTCCTTGGAAGCTTGGGGTTGTTCCTTCCTGTCGGAATCTCCCGTGGTCGGATTTCCCTTCCTCGGGTTTGGTGTCGGAGCCGTTTTTTGTGTGGCTGACCCCTCGTGGGCCCAGAGCCAGGGATGCTCCCGGGACATTCTGTCGGAACTTTGAGAGCCGGAACAATTAACACAACAAAGTTTTGGAGTTCCTTTGCCTCTGATTTTTTCAAAGTGGGGTGGTTTTTTGTAGTTTTTAATTTTTTTTTTAAAGGTGCCTCCACAGCCACCTGTTTGATTGCTGGATTTCTTTGAAGATCTGAAGGAGACAGATCCCCACATCAAAGTCCTCCCGTCTTCAGTTGCACCGGGCTGCAGCCTGGAGCAGCCCAAAAAAAGGGGGGAAAAGAGGCACCCGGAAACTTTGATCCCGTTTTCCTGGAGCACAGGGAACGGCTGGGTCACATCTGAGCTGAAAATGCAACCCAGACCCCACTGGGGACCTGGTTAGCCGAGCTCTGGTGGCCACTCTGGAGCTCCTGTGCCCTCCTGGAGCTGTGGTGATGATGTTTTTGGGGCTGCTGGGTTTCTGCTGCAGGATTTCTCCAAGCAGGACAACTCTGCCCATCCCTCCGTGGCAGAATCTCCGGGATGTGCAGTGGAACGGGACAGAGGGGATCAGGTCCAGCACTGCTGGAGCTGTGGGACCATCAGGACATCTCCTGCCCTTCCCATCCCTTCCCAGATCCACCCCATCGTGCCCGCCCTGAGCTGATGGGACGTGGGAGCCACAAACCATAAAACCATGGAATATCCTGGGCTGGAAGGACCCACGAGGATCACGGAGTCCAACTCCTGACCACATCCCCTCATCCCGACCCTTCGGCTGCTCCCGGGGCACTCCAGGCTGGCACAGGCTCTCACCCCTCGGGCACCGGCTGGGAGCAGCCCTGGCAGCGCAGTGGCCCCGTGGGTCACCAGGGGTTGTGGCACCTCCTGTGGCCACCACAGCACCGCGATGGCATCTCCGCGGTGCCCAGGCCGGTACCCCCAGGGCTCCAGCACGGGGAAAGCCGGAGGGACCCCAACACTGAGACCCTCCCTGCCGGGGCTGCCCGGTGGTGGGCACGGGGTGCTGCCAGCCCGGCCGGGCGGAGCGGGAGGCTCCAAAAGCCGCTGCCCGGAGCCTTTTCTGCCTCATCCCGGAGCCTCCATCCCCATCCCGGCGCTCATCCCGTGTCTCACACGGGAAGGGAGCAGGGCACCGCTGGGAGCTGCAGGCGAGGGCGATGTTCCCAGCGGATCCGGCCGCCTGGGAATGCCGGGCAGCAGCCAGACAGGTTTCCTGGGAGGGCCGGGCCTGGCGGATCCCGAATTCGGGACGCTGGTGCCCAGCCAAGCCCGGCTGGGGGTGCCGCCGGTGCAGCGAGGCACCGCTTGGCATCTCCCGGCACCGGAGCGGCCGCGGGGCTCCGGCTCGTGCGGCTGGAAAACGGGAAACGCCGATCCCAGCCGCGCTCAGGGCTTTGCCCGGGCTGCGACATCGCTGCCGTGGCTGGAGCAGGGTTGCATATCCCGCCGGGAATTTCCTGCAGCGGCGCTGGGAAACGGGCTGGGCTCTCGCCGCACCGGCTTTTGCGAGGAGCAGCCGGGGGAAGCGGTTGGGCCGGCTCTGGCAGCCTGGCACGGCGACAGCATCTGGGTGTGCCACCTCCCCGCCGAACCGGTGGCAGCCCCGCGCTCGCCGGGCCGGTTCGCCGCCGCCCCGGGGCAGCCCCGCCGGCCTCCCGTGCCTGCTTTGCACGCGTGGGAAGGGCTTGAGAAGGGAGCGCGGGGTTATTCCCACGGGGCAGCGATGCCGGCAGCCGTGCCCGGCATTCCCGGGGCTCGGGGAGGGGTGGGAAGGGCAGGGCAGGGCGCTGAGGTGGGCACGGAGAGCTTGAGGGGACAGCTCCGAGCGCTGCTCCCGGTGACAGGGACAGGGAACGGCCGGAGCTGGGCCGGGGAGGGTTGGGATGATTTTAGGGCAAGGTTCTTCCCTCGGAGGTGGCACTGCCCAGGCTGCCCAGGGGATGGTCACTGTTCCGAACCTCCCAGAGCTCCAGGAGCGCTCCCAGGGATGCGCAGGGTGGGATTTTGGCATCCGCCATCGACCCGCGAGTCCCGCCAGCCCTCGGGGAGCCCCGCGATCAATGATTGCTCTAATCTTATCTCGCCGGCTCTCTGCCGCCTTCCCCTCTGCCCCCTCCCCTCCCTTTGCAGCCCCCCCCAGCCCCGCTCCCCCTCCAGCCCTGGGCTTTGATCCCGGGAAGAAGCAATTGATCCTCCTTATCTTTATTGTGCTGGAGACATCCCCAGCACTGCCCTTAATTAAATCCCTCTTCATTTGTCCCCGCCAGCCTCTCTCTCTCCACCAGCTCCAGATGAGGATTTATTTTTAATCGTGCAATTAAACGATTGGGTTTGCCACGAGTGGGGCACGGCCGGGGCTCTGCTGCGGCGCTGGGGGGGAGCTCGGGGCCACACGAGCTCGAGGGGCTGCTGGTCACCCCGTGGTGGTGGCACCGGTCACGGTGGCCTTGACACTGGTCACAGTGGCCATGGTGGCACTGGCACTGGTCACAGTGACGTGGGGATGGTCCACAGTAGCCCAGGCACTGACTGTGGTGGCACTGGCACTGGTCACGGTGCCATCAACACTGGTCACAGTAGCACAGGCACTGGCCGTGGTGGCACAGGCACAATTCGTGGAGGCATTGGCATTGGCCACGGTGATACTGGCACTGGTCACAGTGACATGGAGATGGCCCTCTGTAGCACAGGGACTGGTCATGGTGGCACTGGCACTGGCCATGGTGGCATTGGCACTGGTCACAGTGACACGGGGATGGCCCACAGTAGCCCAGGCACTGACTGTGGTGGCAGTGGCACTGGTCATGGTGGCATTGGCACTTGCCATAGGGGCATTGGCACCTGCCATGGTGACATTGGCACTGGTCACAGCGACATGAGGATGGCCCTCTGTAGCACAGGCACTGGCCGTGGTGGCACTGACACTGGCCATGGTGGCCCTGGCACCTGCCGTGGTGGCCCTGGCCACGCCAGGTGAGCCGCAGCGCCCGGGGCCGGCCGCCAGCCGTGGCTCTGCACCGCTTGAAGCTTTTCCGCTCGGAAATTTTTCCTGCAGACCCTTTGACCCGAGGGCCGGGAGCATTTCTCATGTGGAACGGCCGAAATTCCCCCGGAGACGGCGCAGGAATGCGCGGCATGTTACCCTTGGTACCAGCCCTCGCTTTTTACGGCCTAAGCTCGGCCACGCCGCCGGGGGGAGGGGACAGCCGGGGACCCGCCGTGTCCCCACGGATGGTTGCCAACATTCCCCCTCCCCAATCCCTTCCTCCTCATCCTCCTCATCCTCTTCCTCCTTGGGAAAATTCCCCCGCGCTGTGCCTGAATCGGGTGAGAGTCTTCATGCCCAGCTTGAACTGGGATGAGCTGGGGATGCAGGTGAGCACCTCTGGGTGCCCTGGGCACACGGGGAGATCCCCGTGGGGACAGCCCCAGCACGGGGGTGTTTGGGAGTCCCCCCAGCAGGGCAGAGGGCAGCGAGGACATCACTTTATGGTGCGGGGTTGGCGCAGCTGGGAACGGGAACGGAACGCCCGGAGATAAATCCGTGCTGGCTTTGTCCCCGTTAGGAGCAACCACCCCGGGACACCACAAGGATCCATTGCCGGTGCTCCCGCCGGGCTGGCCGCGGTGACACGCGGGGCAGGGGACGGGGACAGCGCTGGCCCCACTCCGCAGGACCCGGGCACCCCCGGGGCACCCTCGGGATGCGGCAAAGCAGCCCCAAACAGGGGACAGGGGGACATCCTGCTGTGCCAGCCCAGGTGCCCCCACAGTCCCTGGATGTCCCCAGCGGGCTCCGTCCCCCCGAGGGCACCAATCTCTGCATGTGCCCCACGAGGGTCCCCGTGCCCGGTGGCCCCGGCCCGGCGTGTCCCGCTCCCCCATTCCCTGTCCCCCCTCCGCTGATCCCGGCCGGGAGCGCAGCTGCGGCTCTTACATAAAGCGCAATTAGCGGCGGGCAGGGAGGCCTGAATGGAATTAAGGAATTCCTGAATTCCTGCCGGGCTGACGTCAAAGCTGCACCTCCCGCACAAAGGGGGCCCTCATGAGCCCCCCCTGACCCCGGCGGGGGAACGCGAGTCCTCAGGGAGCCCCGCGCCGCCCATGCCACGCGGGAATTGTCCCCGGTGTCACCAGCGGCTCGCAGCTCCCCCTTGCTGGGCATGGGAAGGTGCCAGCGGCCCCCGGTGCCAGCTGCTCGCCCGTCAGAGCGCGGCTCGGCCCGGGGAGCGGGAGGGTGCTGGAGGGGCAGCGGGGATGTCACTCCTGGCTGGCACCACCCTGCTCGCTGGGGCTGGAGGAGTGGACAGTTGGACATGGGGCCGTGAGTGGGAGATCCCGAAATTCCCGCTGGGATGGGATCGCCCCGGCTGGAGGAGCTTTTCTCGCTGCCCCAACCCTGGGGCCTCCTCCGGCTGCTGCCAAGGAGGTCACAGGGACTGGGCAGTGCCAGGACACGATGTGAATGTCCCCAAGTGTCACAGGCGGCGGGAGGGGGGTGGCAGGGCTCACACGTGGGGGGGTCCTGCCCCAAAACCTCCTCCACTCCAAGGCGATTGTGGGACAGCACGAGGGGTACAAAGAGTTTTAACTAAAAAAGGGTCAGTTCAGGTGGGATGTGGGGAAGGGATTTTTTAAAGGGGAGGCCCTGGAATGGATTTCCCAGAGCAGCTGCGGCTGCCCCAGGGGAGCGTTCAAAGCCGGGTTATGGGGCTTGGAGCACCCTGGGACAGCGGGAGGTGTCCCTGCCCAGGGGGGTGGCACTGGATGGGCTTTAAGGTCCCTTCCAACCCAACCCACCCTGTGACGTCCGGGCTACTGACGCTGGGCTGCGGGCAGGAGGGGGTTAAGGCGCTAATTGGGGGGTGG